>PVIH01015681.1:0-31098 GCA_004025045.1 Sigmodon hispidus
AAAAAGAAAGAAAGAAAGAAAGAAAGAAAAGAAAAGAAAAAGAAAGAAAGAAGGAAATCTTCCTTAAAGAAGCAATGAAGTATGCCCAAATTAACAAAAGTAATCTATTGTGGAATCACTATAGGATTGGGACATCATATCTTAGGGCACTAGGTAAAGCAACCTACAGTCCCCTGGTAACAGGGGTGAAGCTGTCTCTGTTTTACTTTTCCTTCCCTCAGTGACTAGTAAGTGTCTAATTATGACTAATAAGTGTCTGCTAACACATGGATTCTCTTCAAGATACCCACTTACTGCCAAATGCTAAGACCCACATCCTTTTCAAAGGAGATCATAAGGAAACACATTTCATAATGATCATCGATAAGCTGCCTGCCTGCCACTCAGAGGGGTATGAAGTTATCATTTACTACATATGAGCAAATGAGGCTGATGTACTCCAACTGAAAGAAAGACATAGCTTTCCAAGCACTTGTTTGTAGGCTGAGACTGAAGAATTTCTAAGGAGTTGAGTACTATAATGCTCCAAGAGAGAACCACCACTGCACATTGGGCATATGACCCTGATTTATTTGGAAGAAAAAATAACAATAGCAGAAAAAGAATAACAAACCAGCAAATAAATACTTAGCTCTATAAAGTATAAAAGTAGGATTTGGGGGTTGTAGAGTCCCAGACTTGAATTCTACTCTTGAATTTTTTCTTAATGCTGTTTGTCCCCGAGCAAGTTAGGCAAATCCTGGGTTCAGTTTCCTCATCTCTACAGTAAGAACAATATACCTTTTTCTACTGGCAGTGAAGAAAGGAAATTAATGTTGTGCCTCCATTTATGGAGTCATGTGTCAGGGAGGTGCCAGTAGCCTCTGAAACCTTAGGGCAATGTCCAACCAACATGCAGGCATATGTTGGGGCTGTCTGTCCTACCACCATTAGGAAGGTTCCCGAAAGCAAATTCTTCACCACACAAAAGCCTCTTATTTACAACACAACACCTGATTGCCATCTCACACGACCTGATAGAGATTTGTCTCATGTGTGCCAATTCAGGCCCTAGAGAAACTGTATGATAAACATTGAGAATTTGTTTTATATTGCCACATGTCAGTACGAAACCAATATATCATTGTATCGAATTATTATACTGATAACTGAATATCAACCTAATTTTCCAATAGTATAAAATCTGAGTCTGTCTTATTGAGAGGGAGAGGCCTGCTGTAGCCTTAATGTTAGTACCCCACATTTTCCTTGCTTTAAATAGCAAGCATACTGCTCAGAGGTCTCTTTGAATAGAAGTAAACCTCTTAGGGTGACTTCATTCCATTATTATCAATTCATGGTCAGTGGCCCACATTCTGTCACACAAATACAGCTAGACTCCCACATGACCATCCAACTCAATTAATTTCAGCAATAAATGTTCCCTCAAGCACAGTTTTTAACTCTCATAGCACCCAAGTATTTGATAGCCTTAGAAACATTTTTCTTCTCCCAGGAAACAGAATGATGGTAGGGATAAATTGTAAGGAGTCATAGCCTTAAACATTTTGTGATGTTTAAGTTATTGAAGGGAATCTACCCTCCCTAGTTGGGTTTAATAGCTTATGTAAAATAGAAGTGGTACATTTGGTTTGAAAATTTTGACCCTTTAGAATAAATATATATGTACAAACACACAAAAATATATCTGATTGGGAAATGGTTGGCTTTTTCTCTTTGTAGACAGGCTCTTACTATGTAGGGAAAGCTGCCTTCAACTTTTCCATCCTCTTGCATCAGCTTCTCAGGTGCTAGGATAGCAAGAGAAGCTATTATGCATGAATTGAAAACAGTTGTTTTATTCCTAAACTAAATTGGGCTTTTCATATAAATAGCAGTTTCTATTTCAAGGCTGCTGAACTATTCCTAGTCAAACGTTCACTCTTGCTTGAAAATTGTAAATGAGTTGCAAAGCTAATTCTCTAATTCTTTTGATCACATTGAGGACTGACTCAATTTTTAAATGTTCTAAAAATACTTTATTTTTATCTTCTGTAATATCACATGATTGTGGAATCCTTAACTAACTGAGCTCTGAGAGATTAGAAATGTAGCTTAGTGGTATAAAACCCTGAGTTTAATCCACAGCACTGCATAAACCTGGTATTGATACCTGTCTGTAATTCAAGCATCCATGAGTTGGAGGCTGGAGGATGAGGAATTTAAGGTTACCCTTTACTATATAGCATGTTCAAGGTCAGCCTACACTTCAAGAGACCTGAGAGTATTATCAAACTATATAAAAGTCTTCTGTAGAAATGTCAAGTTATATTTCAACTCCATATTTATTACACTCAGTGTACTGTCCTTAATGTAACATGGGATTGTGAAGGATGATTTCAGCTTACATGCAACAAACTCATTTCATCCATCTTGTCATGCTGAAATATTCCATGAATTTTGGGTTATTTCATCTCCAGGATCAAAGAACTTAAATGATCATAGTTGACCATTTAAGTCTAACAGCTAATTTGTAATATCTAACTGTTTAAAGTATATGCCTATGTAAAAAGAGAAATACACAAGACAAATATTTAAATTTATATTAAAAGACAGCATCATCTAGAGTTTTCACATGATTCCAGCCTGTCTTAAAATTTGAATTAACTATGGTAAAGACGGTTTCTTTATTAGCTTTTACACAAATGACATCATGGCCAATAATGGACCATTTTTGTAACCTTGTGACTTAAAGTGCAATCCTTGGAACAACAGAAGTGATTACCACCTGGAGCTCACAAGAAGTGCACAATCTCAGGCTTCATCCAAGACCTGCTGCATCTGTATCTGCATCTGCATAGTCTCTCTCACACTGACACAGAGCAACACAGAATGCCTACAGTATTCTGTGGTGGAGTAGGGCAAGCAAGTTGAATATCTAGCTTTAGAGGCTAAGGACCTTCTCCTTAATTCAATCTATAAATGCAAGATCTTTTTATGTTGGGATTATGCTCACTATGAGCAGCACTATACAGCATGAGCTAAGTCATTAGGAAGCAACTCATATTCCAGTTAGAATCTTCACATGCTACTCATGGTAAGCCAGAATGAGGTCCACATGAAGCCAAGTGAACAACAGAAGCTTCCACATAAATATAGAGCAAGCTTAAGTACAAAGACCAAAGAAAGCCATTGCTATTCAAATTTATATGTATTTGGTAATGATATGCTTTCTGACTAACGATAACACTATTTTAATTACTTTGCTCATGGCTGTGTCTAAACATCTGACAACAAACAATAAAAATTTAAAAGTAGTAACTTGAGGGAAGAAGGGTTTACAGGTTGGAGAAATGTATTGCATCATGGTATGGAAGGCATGGTAGCTTGACTCTGAGGTGGCTAGGCACATTGTATCCAAGTCAGGAATCAGATGGGAGATAAGAAGCTGGGCCCAGCTATAAAACCACAAGGCCCACCCTAACCCTAACCCTAATATCTAAATAATAAAGATTATAGTTTAGAATATAGTGTATATAGTGGTTTGAATGTGAAATGTCCCTCATAGGCTCATGGTTTGAGTACTTTTTCTCCATATTGGTGGAGCTGTCTTAGGGTTAGGGTTAGGGTTAGGAGAAAAAGTGCTCAAACCATGAGCCTATGAGGGACATTTCACATTCAAACCACTATATGCACTATATTCTAAACTATAATCTTTATTATTTAGATATTATGAGTAACTAGGAACCATGTCATGGTTATATATGTTGTTAAAATTATACGAGGTTGGGTGAAGGTTATATTTATATGAGAATTCTTTCTACTGCCTTCGCAACTTTGTAGACTGAAACTTACTTGAAAACAACAAAAAATATTTTTAGAAGCCTTACAATTAATAGAAATAAGAGGATTTTTAAAGATTATTTATATAGCTAATGAAACTGCTGAAAAGGTTTTTAGATCCCATTGTGACTAGGGTTTTACATGGAACTTCTTAAGAGACTGCCAAACAGATTATCAATTGGTCCAAGATTTGAAGGTAACAAAAACTAAACATGATTTGTTTGGCATTTGCAAAAAAATAAGTGTGGTTCTTCTTGAACAATTTTAGGACATTGTTAGGTTATGATGTAAGGATAGAGATTTCTGCAAGATCACTACTGGATTGGTGATTCCTTTCTCCTTACATTCAGCTGGTATGCAACCAAAGCTTCTTATAATTTCTGTAAATTACCGAATGCCCTGTTCATTGGCATGTCTTCTGTTGTGAATGCCTTAAGCTTAGAGACTGAGTACATTTTAACAAAAAGTAAGATTGGGGTTCATAGTTTCAGAAATGCAAACTTTAAAGTCCATATGTGGTGATAAACTTCTTGTTGGCAGAACTCCAAGGATGTTCAGGACATCACATGATGAGACAAGAAGCACATGCATATGAATAAATTTCTTCTATTATTTCAAAATTTTCTTCTTTTTAACTTTTGTTCAATTTTGAGTGTCTTGCCTGCATGTATGTTTGTACACCATACACGTGCCTGATGGCCACAGAGGACAGAGAAGGAAAAAGGTAAAAAGGACCTCCTAGTTTCCCACTAATACTGGGGAATAGAGGGAAACTTTTGAAACCTTAAATATTGCCACTGTTACATATCTCCTTCAACAATGTCCCATTTCTCAGTCTTTGTCAAACACTTGTACTAGCTGGAGAACAAGCAATCAAATATATAAGCCTATGAGGATCCATTCTCAATCTAATCAACACATTATTAAAATTACAGATAGAGAGATGATAGAGATAAAACATAGATGATAGAAATATTTTTCTATATAATGCTTTCTAATTCAAATATTTTCCCCACTACCTATAATGAATTGTGAGCCATGGTGTGATTGCTAGGAATTGAACCTAGGTCCTCTGAAAAAAGCCATCAGCACTCTTAATCTCAGAGCCATTTCTCCAGCTCCTGTCTTATTTTTATTTAGGAGACACAAGATTTAATCAGGATTGTTCCACTTTAAAATTCATACGAATTCCCATCAACAGCCAGAAGTCTCACATGTAAACATCACAATCAGATTAAATTTCCACTCTATTAATAATTTAGAAAGGGGATTACATTTTAATACACTAACCCTTACTGGACACACTCAAACAAGATGCAAACTCTATAGCATCCATTGTGTTGGAGGTGCCTCACACAAGTTTACAAAAGTCAATTATGTGACCTTTCTCATTCATTTTCAGGGGCAATACTGGTGGCTTGAAATCTGCCAGGGAAGAAGTTTTTGTATGGTGGAAATTGGAAAAGTCTATACATCAGGGTTGTTTTGAGAGCTACTTATTAAGCATTCACAAGCTTCATACAGTGACACATCTGTTTCCCTGGCTTGTGTTGATCTATCCACACTGCTTCCTTGTCCCTTGATTATTCTGGGATTCAGAATGTTTCAGGGCTGCACAGTGGTACACTGACAGTTCTCTCTTCCTAAGTTCACTTTTCCATAATGTCATATTGTTTTTTTCTTTCATGCATATTTTTCCTTAATTCACTTTCATAATAAAACTACCTCTGAATAGTTTTTTGTTATATCATACCCATCCTCTCCACACTGCCACTAAGATATCCTGGCTTCAATTTTCTCTCTAGTTCTTACCATCTAAGATAATATAGTTTTATTCCTCATTGTTCCAGTTTATTGTTGGAGTGTTATGTCCTTGAAGCACTATTTTTGTGTTTTGTTCATTGTTTTGTCCCTGTATTCAAAACATTGTACACACCTAATAAATGCACAATAAAAAATTGTCAAACAGAGGCTGAAAGTTATCAATTGCCCTAGATTAAGAAAAAAACAATAAATTTCAATAAAACGCTAATAATTTTTAAAGAAGATCTAAAGCTGATTTGGAAAACTAAACAAGAAAAATGGAAAGCTTCTTCAAAAATATACTAAAGGAAAAGTAACTCAAAGGTATATTAAAACACATTATAAAACTATAGCATTTGAGGTGAGACATATGTAAATATAAAAGATTACTAAATTTCATTATCTGATAAAATGGCTGTCTCAAATTAGTAAAATATAATGGATTAGTCAATACAGTGGGCAAAGTATAATGTTAAAGTTATATTAAATAAAAATACAAAACTGTTATAAGTAATCCATCATGAGGATAAATACAAAATTATTTAATAATATTATTAAAAACAATTTTTTAAAAAACAATGTACTTTGTATTTATTGTGTGTGCTTTAAAATGTAAAATGTATTTTTAATTAAAATATTTCACATATTAAGTATTTATTTAATCTTTTGGTCTTGACAAGTGCATTTCTCAAGTTGTAATTACAAGAAGTATAATGCCATACTAATTCTTTTCCATAGGAAAAATATTTTTCTATACAATGTTTTCTAATGCAAATACTTTCCCTATTACCTATAAGAAGCTATAAGAAAAATGATTTCATTAATAGTATGTGTATGTGTATATAACAGTTACTTTTCTATCGCTGTAATAAAACATTATAGCCAAGGCAACTTAAAAAGGTGTTTAATTGGTCTTATAGCTATAGATGGTTGGAGTTCATGGTGGAGCAGAGGCATTTTGGCAGGAACAGTTAGGATCTGTCAAGAGACAGATAGTACTGGGGAATAGAGGAAGACTTTTGAAACCTTAAATCTTGCCACTTTGACACATCTCCTTCAACAATATCCCATTTCCCAGTCTTTGCTAAACACTTGTACTAACTGGAGAACAAGCAATCAAATATATGAGGATCCATTCTCAATCAAATCAGCATATTATTAAAATTATAGATAGATGTTAGAGATAAAAGATAGATAGATAGATAGATAGATAGATAGATAGATAAATAGATAAATAGATGAATAGATAGATGACATAGACATGGTAAATGTGTAGGATCTTTAAAAAGAGAATTGAAGAATTTTGCTGAATGATTAAAAAAAGACATTTTGACTTATTTTTAGATTATTTGATTTATAATATTCTAATTCTTATTGGCTTAAAAAGTTAAAACTAAAAACTTGCCATGAATATTTAACAAAATATAAATTTGACTAACATGATAACTTTTCAAAGAAAGCTCAGAAATTTTAGAATTTAATATTATTTATTATTTTACTTTTCCAAAATGTTTTAGCTATATCATTAGTTATTAATGAAATTAATTTATATTTCTGTATATTTATAAATGTATATGATCACCACTTTTTTCCCATCTCATACTTTTTTATGAATTTGTTGTGTTTCTTTTTTATCCAAAAGATAAATCCTTTAGAGGTTCTATCATTCACCAGTGTTTCAACATTTAAAAGATAATGCCTGTCATCTAGATTTTGTTCCTTTGAATATGATGTCTTAGATGCTGCTTTGAAATTATGTCAGGTCTGGTTTCTTTGTATTCTTCCTTTTCATTCTTAGTATACATTATGTTACTTTTATTTGTGCTTGTGTGGTTTTCTTTTTTTTTTTTTGCTACATATATATTTACTTTGTATTCAGCTTTCCCTCTGAATTTTTTTTCCATCCCTGTATATCCTTATTCAAGGTCCCTTCCCCCTCCCACCACATCTTGACATTTCTCTTCTCTGCAACACCTCATCCCTTTCGCTGGGTAGGGAGCAGACAGTCCTATGGTCCCACTGACCCAATAATGCTTGGATCAGTCTCCACTCCTGTCCAAATCCAGTTCTGTCCCCAATCCCTCAAGAGTGAGTCTGGTGTTCCTATAGTTGGAGTGGGGTTTGAAGGGTCAGTCCAGGGTGTTTCTGATCCCAAGCTGTTCAGTGGTTGTAGTTTGCCGCTTGGACATGTTTGGCTTTTTTTCTTGTTTGTTTGTTTAGAGACCACAAGTGAGTGAGTACATCCCCTGCTTATCTCTCTGAGTTTGTGATACTTCGCTCAGGAGGATATTCTCCAAATCCATCCGTTTGCCTGCGAATTTTAGGATATCATTTTTTCTTACTGCTGAGTAGTATTCCATTATATAGATGTACCACAGTTTGTTAATCCATTCTTCAGTTGAGGGACATCTAGGTTGTTTCCAGGTTCTTGCTATTACAAATAATGCTGCTATGAACATAGTTGAGCTAATACCTTTGGAGTGTGAATGTGCCTCTTTAGGGTATGCACCCAGAAGTGGTATTGCTGGGTCCTTGAGGAGATTGATTCTCAATTTTCTGAGAAACCTCCATATTGCATTCCAAAGTGGCTGAACAAGCTTACATTCCCACCAACAATGGAGTAGTGTTCCCCTTGATCCACATCCTCTCCAGCATAGGCTGTCATCTGTGCCTTTTCTCTAGACAATCTAACACGTGTTAGGTGATATCTCAAAGTTGTTTTGATTTGCATTTCTCTGGTGGCTAAAGATGATGAGCACTTTTTCAGGTGCCTTTCAGCCATTCGTAGTTCCTCTGCTGAGAATTCCCTTTTTAGATCTGAACTCCATTTTTTCATTGGGTTATTGAAGGTTTTGTGCTCAAGATTCTTGAGCTCTTTATATATCTTAGAGATCAGTCCTCTATCACTTGTAGGGTTGGTGAAAATCTTTTCCCATTCTGTAGGCTGGCATTTTGTCCTATTGACAGTGTCTTTGGCTTTACAGAAGCTTCTTAGCTTCAGGAGATCCCACTTATTGATTGTTAGTCTTAGTGTTTGTGCCACTGGTGTTATATTTAGGAAGTGGTCACCTGTGCCAATTTATAGAAGTGTATTTCCCACTTTCTTTTCTATCAAGTTCAAAGTGGCTGGGTTTATGTTAAGGTCTTTGATCCACTTGGATTTGAGTTTTGTGCAGGGTGGCAGGCTCAGATCTATTTGCATTTTTCTACACACTTCCATCCAGCTATGCCAACACCAATTGTTAGAGATACTATCTTTTTTCCATTGAATGCTTTGGGCCTCTTTGTCAAAGATCAGGTGTTCTTAGGTTTTTGGGTTAATGTCTGGATCCTCAATTCTATTCCATTGGTCCACAAGTCTGTTTTTATGCCAGTACCAGACTGTTTTTATTACTGTAACCTTATAGAATAACTTGAAGTCAGGGATGGTGATAACTCCGGAGGTACTTTTATTGAGTAAAATTGTTTTGGCAATCCTGGCTTTCCTGTTATTCCAAATGAAATTGAATATTGTTCTTTTAAGGTCCAAGAAATATTGTGTTGGGAGTTTGATGGGTAGTACATTGAATCTGTAGATTGCCTTTGGTAGAATTGCCATTTTTACTTTGTTGATCCTACCTATCCAGGAACATGGGAGAGCTTATCATTTTCTGATATCCTCTTCAATTTCTTTCTTCAGTGATTTAAAATTTTTGTCAAATAGGTCTGTTACTTCTTTGGTTATAGTTACTCCAAGGTATTTAATACTATTTGCAGGTATTATAAAGGGTAATGTTTCCCTTATTTCTTTTTCAGCTATTTTATCTTTAGTGTATAGAAGGCCTACTGATTTCTTTGAGTTAATCTTGTATCCTGCTACATTACTGAAGGTGTTTATCAGCTGTAGCAGTTTCTTGGAAGAATTTTGTGGGTCACTTATGTATACAATCATATCATCTGCAAATAGAGATAGCTTCACTTCTTCTTTTCCAAATTGTATCCCCTTAATCTCTTTTTGTTCCCTTATTGCTTTAGCTAAAACTTCAAGAACTATATTGAATAGATAAGGGGAGAGAGGTCATCCTTGTCTAGTTCCTGATTTTAGTGGATTGCTTTGAGTTTTTTGCCATTAAGTTTGATACTGCCTGTCGGCTTCTTGTAAATCGCCTTTATTATATTTAGGTATTCTCCCTGTATTCCTGATCTCTCCAGGGCTTTAATCATAAAGGAGTGTTGGATTTTATCAAAGGCTTTTTCCGCATCTAAGGATATGAACATGTGGTTTTGTTCCTTTAGTTTGTTTTTATGATTGATAACATTTACAGTTTTTCATATGTTAAAACAGCCCTGCATTTCTGGGATGAAGCCTACTTGGTCGTAGTGGATGATATCATTTATACATTGTTGTATATGGTTTGCCTAAATTTTGTTGAGAATTTTGGCACCAATATTCATGAGGGAAATTGGTCTGTAATTCTCCTTCTTTGTTGTGTCTTTGTGGCTTACGTATTAGGGTAATTGTAGCCTCATAAAAGGAATTTGGCAATATTCCTTCAGTTTCTACTGTGTGAAATAGTTTGAGGAGTAATGGTAGTAATTCTTCTTTGAATGTCCGGTAGAATTCGGCACTGAAACCACCTGGACCAGGGCTTTTACGTTTGTGGAGGTTTTTAATGACAGCTTCAATTTCTCAATTAAGGGTTATAGGCCTGTTTAGGTAATTAATCTGATCTTCATTTAATTTTGGTAGGTGGTACCTGTCCAGAAAGCTGTCCATTTCTTCTAAATTTTCCATTTTTGTGGAATACAGACTTTCAAAATATTATCTGTTAATTCTCTGTATTTCCTGGGGGTCTGTTGTTATGTCCCCCTTTTCATTTCTGATTTTGTTGATTTGAACACTCTCTCTCTGTTTTTTGATTAGTTTGGCTAAGAGCTTATCTATCCTGTTCATCCTGTTACCTTTTTCAAAGAACCAACTCTTTGATTCATTGATTCTTTGTATTGTTTTTTTTTGTTTCAATTGTATTGATTTCAGCTCTAAGTTTGATTATTTCCTGCCGTCTACTCCTTCTAGGTGAGTTTGCTTCTAATTGTTCTAAGGCTTTCAGCTGCACTGTTAGGTCTCTAGTGTGAGATTTCTCTAAGTTTTACATATAGGCATCTAGGGCTATGAATTTTCCTCTTAAGACTGCTTTCATTGTGTCCCACAAGTTTGGATACGTTGTGGATTCATTTTCATTGAATTCTAGGAAGACTTTGATTTCTTTCTTAATTTCTTCCTTGACCCAGAGATGGTTCAGCTCAGTAATGTTTATTTTCCATGAGTTGGTAGGCTTTCTTTGATTTTTGATGTTGTTGAACTCTAATTTTAGGCCCTGGTGTTCCCATATGTTACAAGGGATTATTTCCATTTTTTTTTGTATCTGTTGATATTTGCTTTATGACCAATTATGTGGTCAATTTTGGAGAAAGTTCCACGAGTTGCTGAGAAATATGTATATTCCTTTGTGTTTGGGTGGAAGCTTTTGTAGATATCTATTAAATCCATTTGCATCATAACCTCTTTTAAACTCCTTATTTCTCTGTTGAGTCTCTGTCTGGTTGATCTATCCAGGGTTGAAAGTGGGGTATTGAAGTCTCCCACTATTTGGGTGTACGAATTGATGTGAGATTCCAGCTTTAGCAGTGTTTCTTTTACATAAGTAGGTGCCCTTATATTAGGGGCATAAATATTCAAGATTGAAATTTCCTCTTGACCAATTTTTCCTGTGATGAATAAGTAGTGACCATCTTGGTCCCTTTTAACTTCTTTTAGCTTAAAGTCTACTTTGTTAGATATTAGTATTGCAACCCCTGCTTGTTTCTTAGGACCATTTGACTGGAAAATCTTTTCCCAACCCTTTATTCTAAGCCTGTGTCTGTCCTTGCTTTTGAGGTTTGTTTCTTGAAGGCAACAGAAGGATGGCTTCTGTTGTTGTATCCATCTTTTTAGTGTGTGACATTTTATAAGCGAGTTTAGTCCATTGATATTAAGGGAAATTAGTGACCATTGATTCATATTTCCTGCCTTTTTGGTGGTAACTTGTTTATGTTTCTTTTCTCTGGAGTATTCTTCCGTGGAATTATTGATTGTTTGTGATTTCATGGGCATATCTGGGGTCCTTAGGTTGGAGTTTTCCCTCTAATACTCTCTGTAGTGCTGGATTGGTAGATAGATATTCTTTCAGTCTGACTTTGTCATGAAATATTTTGTTTACTCCATCTATGGTGATTGATAATTTTGCAGGCTATAGTATTTTAGTTTGGCAGCCATGCCTTTTCAGCGTCTCTATAACTTCTGACCAAGCCCTTCTAGCTTTCATTGTTTCCATTGAATAGTCAGGTGTTATTCTGATGGGTCTGCCTTTATATGTGAGTTGGCCCTTTTCTTTTGCAGCTCTTAAAATTTTTTCTTTGTTCTGTATGTTTTGTAGCTTGATTATAATGTGGCGCGCTGACTTTTTTTGGGGGCCATATCTATTTGGTGTTCTGTATATTTATAGGCATTTCCTTCTTCAGGTTAGGGAAGTTTTCTTCTATGATTTTATTGAAAACATTATCTGTGCCTTTGAGCTGGTATTCTTCTCCTTCTTCTATTCTTATTATTCTCAAATTAGGTTTTTTCATGGTGTCCCAAGTTTCTTGAACATTTTGAGTTATGGCTTTTTTAGTTTTACTATTTTCTTTGACTGATATATCTATTTGAGCTACTGAATCTTCCACTACAGAGATTCTATCTTCCATCTCTTGAACTCTGTTTGTTATGCTTTTTTCTGTGGTTCCAGCTTTTTTCTTCAGATTTTCTATTTCCATCTTTGCCTCATTTTGTGCCTTTTTTATTGCTTCTATTTCAGCTTTTAGTTCCTGGCATGTTTCTTTCATGGATTTGTTCATCTCTTCCAATTATTTGTTTGTATTTTCTTCTATTTCTATAAGGCTATTTTTCATATCTTCTTTGAGAGCTTCAATGATCATCAAAAAGGAATTTTTGGTGTTGCTTCCTTCTGTTTCCTCTTCATTGCTCAGTTCAGGTCTTGTATTTGTAGGATCGCCACTTTCTTCTGGAGTTACGTTGTTGTCCTTTATATTATTATGTAATTTTTTGCACTGGCATCTGCCCATGGCTTCAGTGCTTCACGATTAGGTGGCTCCTGGTCAGTTGTGGCATTCGGCCTTGTGTGCCTCCTGTCACCTCTGAGGAAAAGCTCTGCTCAATCACTACTTCTGCACTGTGCAGGGGACTGAATTTCAATTCTTCAATATTTCTCTGTTTGACCAAGTAGAGGCGGGGTGTAGGCCGTGCAAACTCCCTCAGCAGCAGCTGAGGGGGCATGACAGACAGAGTTTATCTCTGCCTGCTCCAGGGTGTTCTGCAACACACTCTGCAGACAGCACCCGGTCCTGGAACCAGAACTGGACTGATGTGAGCCCAAGTCTCCTCTCCCTGGCAGGGATACAGGCACTGGGGCCTGCTTACCCCTCCTCACCTCTGGGTGGGGTCTGAGTCTCTCCTACAGGGTCCCCAGTCCTTATCTGATTGCTCAGTTGGAGGTGGGTAGCAGTGAGAATTCCCTTAGCAGCAGCTTGGGTGACCGTGACAGGCAGAGTTTATCTCCACCTGCTCCAGAGAGCTCTGGGACATGCTCTGCAGATAGCACCCGGTCCCGGAACCGCCTAACCTGATGTTTAAAGCATATAACTTAATTGCTTTTTGGGAAAATACAGTACATATAAATGAAAGTACACCCATAACATTTGGTAAATTAAATAACCAAGCATCAAATATCTTTATACTTTTGTTACATATGTATGCAGAGATAGTTTTGAATTTCAAGATTTTCTTCATTGTAAATCTTCAATTATGCTTTTTATCAGATCTGTCCAGATATTTTTCAATTATCTACTGCTCATGCTCTTTGGCATTTTATCTTTAAACATTTCTTAGGCCTATTCCCATTGAACAGTCTTTGTTAATTTTATCATTTTTTTCTGATACACACTATCTTGTTTCCCAGTGTGTTTAGAATTGGTCAAGGTGAGTTCCTGTTTTTGTGTTTTGTTTGTTTTTAAGGTTTAGATAAATCCTTTGTTTTGTTTATTTTGTTTTCTAGAGATAGTACCTCACTATTTGGCCAAGTCTAGCTTCAAACTTGGGACCTTACTGCCTCAGTGCAAACATATACTCCCATTCCATATATTCTGATGAAATGTAGAACCTACTAATCTTGACCTACTTGAACTTAATTTCTCTACATTCAGGACTAAAATAAATGTTTAGCATCATGTTCTAAATGCTATAATATCTTACTGCATAACAACAAGAGAGACAGGTTTATGTAAATATATATTTCTATATCTTATTATTACTAAATCTAATTTTTTATTAGACTTTTTTGTTAGGGGCATGGACCAATAAAGGAATTTGAAGGCTAGTATCTTTACTTTCCACAAGCATTGCTATCCAATTGTTCTACCTATTCATACTTTCTTGACAAAATAGTGAAACTTGTGTCAAGAGTACTTCTAAGATCTTTTTTCCTATGTACCTAGTGTACCATTCTTATTAATTTTATTATTATTATCATGATTATTATTATTACTGCCATTCTGTATTTATCATTTTCCTTCCCTTCACTGGGGACCCAGCATCACATTAAAAGTATGTAATAATTTATTAAGAATTAGGGTGCTATACCAAGAAGACTCCTGGTACCCTAGAAAACAGATTTCCCATGTCAAAAACCTCTTTTTTTTGCCACAGGGTTTCTAATATCCTTGTCTGTCCTGGAACTCACTCTGTAGGCCAGGCTGGCCTTGAACTCATAGAGATCCTTGATCCTCTGCCTCATGAATGCTGGGATTAAATGCATGAGCCATCACTGCATGGCTCAAAAACAACTTTGATCAAATTAAAACAATGAAAGAAATGCGCATTAAGATAGCATTTCTCCTATATAAACTCAGCAAATGTAAACACAAGTTTGACAAAATGAGAACTGGGGAAAATAAGTGCTCCTATACATTTCTGATGGGAGTTCAAACTGGTGTACACTTTTATGGAGGGCAATCTGGTGATTTTTGTCATAATTACAAATATGTATACGTTTTGACCTAGCACTTCTACTTTTGGAAATTTATTTTATAAACACTAGCATATGTGAATATTATTACACCATTACATATAATAGCCAAATATTTTGAATAACTTCTATGCCTATTAAGAGGAAACTATTTAAATAATAACAATACATTCATACAATAGAATATTATGCATTAGTTTTACAAATGAGAATGTTTTAGGATACTGGTATAATGCAATATCCAAGACATATATTCAATGAAAAACATAAGATCCAGAAATGTGTGCACATTATTCTCTGCTTTTTATAAATACACATATATATGTATATATATATATACATATATATATTTCACATATTTGTGTGCATAGCACTAACATACTTTTGGAATGGTACGTAAAACATCTGTTAATATTGGCTGCCACTAAGTTAAAGATATGGGTGCTTGGAGAAGGAATGTGAAGGACACATCGCTGCAAACTCTTCTGTAAGTTTTGAATTACAAACTAAATTGAGTGAATATGGTGTCTATTTTTAAAAGAGTGTGTTAACTGTGGTCTGTCTTACAAGGAAGTACAGAGGAGGGCAGGCCAAAGGCAAACTTTGCTTTCTTTTCTATTTTGCCTGAGGTTGTTCTCTCTCTAAAGGAGTAAAGAGAAATCTGGAATCCAGGCTGTTCTAAAGACACTGGATAAGCCAAAGCTGATTTATCAGCCATGTGATCTGCCCCATGACCTCAGCAGGTAACTAATAATGAATCCTGACCTGATCTTTGTTCTATTGCTTTGCACCCAGAAATTTGGAATGTCACAGATGGTCGTGTTTTGACAGGCATTCAATGCACACTCAACACACAAAAT
Source organism: Sigmodon hispidus (assembly GCA_004025045.1). Lineage (NCBI taxonomy): Eukaryota > Metazoa > Chordata > Mammalia > Rodentia > Cricetidae > Sigmodon > Sigmodon hispidus. The sequence continues at coordinate 15,587 of PVIH01015681.1, forward strand.
CCCAGCATCAAAGTTTTAAAGAGCATAAATTTTTTTCTTTTCTCCTGGCTAGACTCAAGGTTTAAGTTTGGTGCTACTGACAGACAGCTTCCACTTAAAACACACTCCTAGATAATAATCCATGACATCTTGCTGAATGTATACCTGTTTGTCAAATCTGAGAATGAATGGAAAAGAACTTATAGATTTTAAGTGCATTCAATCACATAGCATACAAAACTTTAGAATTCAAATATTAAAACAGGAGAATTTACATTTTAAATTACAAAGTTCAAAATTCAAACATAAATTTTATTGTAAAAATTAAAAAGAAATCTTACCACTTAGTTAAATAATTTTGTTTCCTCAAGTATGGAAAAATACAGAGAATACAAAAAATTAATTCTTTGCTCTTTTTCCTTTTCAATTTTAATATAAAATATTTCAGACAAGAGGCAAACATCTGTAAGAGGGCCAGCCTGAGACTTTTCTTTAAGTTTCAGGCTATTCAGGACTTCTGTAAGTCCCTGTCTCAAGGAGAAGATAGAGAAAGAGGAGAAATGTTCTAGACATAAAATGATATACAGAGTATTTTTAAAGAACTTTATCATTGTTCAAGATAATTTAAAACAAAATAATCAAGGCCTCTATTTCCTTCATACCTCATCTCATCTGCTTCACATGTTCTTGAGAGGTAATTCACTGCCTTTGAGAATATTGAGTTTATCATTCCTATGAGGATCTTATGATTTTACAGAAGGCATAAGCATCCAAAAACAATATATAATGCTGTTTTTTATGCTTTAAACATTGTATATATTATATATTCTGGAGGCATCATTCAACACTTTCCTTTTTACATTTTTTTTTAAATGACACATTATTGTTTCTTCTTTTCATTTTCCCCCATTACCGAAATGTCACAATAAAATATTTGTTCTCTGAGTACACATGGGAAACACATTGGATCTCTTAGTCACATTTATATTGCTGTTATAAAATATCCTGGTTGAGGCAGAAGCAACTTATTATAGAGGAAAGAATTTCCTTTGGACTTACAGTTACTGAGGGTTTGGATGTACAATGGTTGGGATAGTAGGCAGAAAAAATGGTGGCTGGACCTGGAAGCTGTGAGCTATGGACTCACATTTCAAACCACAAACAGGAAGCAGGGAAAGCAAACTCAAAATGACACGTCTTTAAACTCTCAAAATCTAACCCCAGTTACATGCTTCAACAAAGCTATACTTCCTAATCCTCAAACAGGGCCTCCAACTAAGACCCAAGCATTCAAATACCAGAGAGTATAAGGGACATGCCCCATTCAAGCTAAAACAAGGTTATGTGTCTTCTTTCTTCCATTTTTTGATCAATTTGTGAATGTGGCCTACTACTTTATCCTCTTTTCCATAGCCAACATGTTTTCTAGGTAGGATTTCTGACTTTTAACAGCCTCTAGACTTCTCTTTGAATCCAGTTACCAGTAAGATAAATGAGTCAGTGACAACAGCTTTGAGCTCTTCCCCCTCACTATTTCAGCATGACTTTGGCAAGCACTAGATGCAACTGCCAATACATGTTTTGTACTGTGTCTGAGATCATTCTCTGTTCTTCAAGCACAATCTCAAAACAGAAATAGCAATATTAATTGGGTCCATCCTTTGGGAAGCACTCTCAATCAAAGACTGATAGGAATTGGCATATCAGTAACTCATATCCCTTGTCTGGTAGGTGAGTAAATTTAAGCATTGTTTGCCACAGTGGCAATCTAATTGATAGCAAACATATTCAGTAATTATCTGACGGCATTTTCCTAGGTAAACAGCTGACACTCAAACACTTCTCTTCATATGTGGACCTGCTATAATTCAACTGCCTCTCACAGGTGTGTATGCAGATGCTGGTCATGGTCATAGTGTTGGATGAAATTGTTTACACATGTAGAGTCCACTTGTAAAACCATTCTTACAAAAGCAATTGTTTGTATACTATTCACAGACAAGGTACAATCAACACTTCACTGTTTAATTCTTGGAGAAGATTAGGCAAAATATCCTATGGAAGGTGCTTATATCTGCTAGATCAGGATGTTTCCTGAAATTCATGCCTTTAATTTCTATTCTGACAATCCTGATCTGCCAAAGAATAGCATATTACTTAGTATCTTGTGATAAAATACCATGATCACAGGCAACTTAAGGAAGAGTCTATTTTGGCTTTTAAATCCAGAGGAATAGGAGTCCCTGATAACAGAGTAGATATATGATAGCAAGAGTAGGGATAGGAGCAAGAGCTGGATGCTAAGATCTCATATCTTATTTATCTAAGTACAACCCAAGGGACATGTTTCTTTCAGGAAGGCCACATCTTTTAAATATTCCCAGGCAGCAAATACTCAAATGTCAGAGAATATAGGGGACATTCCTCATTCAAAATATCACATGTAGTGACTTGAATATAAAAATCACCCTATATGTCTGAGTTTGAAAAGGAGAGATAGGGTTCTGGTTCCAGTTCTCAGACCAGGTTCTACCTGTGGTGCATGTATCAACACTCCTTAGCAGACAGGAATAGACTTTGGCTGTGAGGGTTCCTCAAGCTGCTACTAAAACAACTGATTTTGCACTGCATAGCCACCCCACCTCCAACTGCTTCAACAGAGAAGGACTGAGGACTTTGAAATCCAGACTCAGACTCCACCCAGAGGTAAGGTGAGGTCAGCAGGCCCCAGCTCCTGAATCCCTGCCAGGGAAAATTGTGTTCCAGTTCTGGTTCCAGGACCAGGTTTTGTCTGTGGTGCATGTCTCCACAAACTCCTTAGCAGACAGAAATAGAGTTTGGCTGTGAGGGGCTCCTCCAGCTGCAACTAAAAGAGGGGGCACCATACAGTGACTTCACCCTCAACTGCATCAACAGAGGAAGAATAAGAAGTTGAAATTCAGACCCCAGCCCAGAGCAGAATCAGAGATTGAGCAGAGCCCATGCTCAGAGGCAACAGGAGACACACAAGCCCTCTTGCCACAACTGACCAGAAGCCACCTAATCATTAACCACTGAAGCCATGGGCAGACACCAGTGCAAAAATATATATATAAATATAAAGAACAACAAGGTAACTGCAGAAGAAAGTGGTGGTTCTACAACTACAAGACCTGAACAGAACAATGAATAGAAAGCAGAAGGAAGCAACACCAAAAATGATTTTACGATGAACATTGAAGCCCTCAAAGAAGATATTAAAAATTCCCTAAGAGAAATAGAAGAAAATACAACCAAAAAATTGGAAGAAATGAACAAATCTCTGAAAGAAACATGTCAGGAACTAAAAACTGAAATAGAAGCAATAAAAAAGACACAAAATGAGGCAAAGATGGAAATAGAAAACCTAAAGAAAAAAACTGGAACTACAGAAACAAGCATAACAAACAGAATCCAAGAGATGGAAGAGACAATCTGTGAAGTGGAAGACTCAGTAGCTGAAATAGATATATCACTCGAAGAAAATACTAAAACCAAAGAAGTCATAACTCAAAATGTTCAGGAAATCAGGGACACCATGAAAAGACCTAATTTGAGAATAATAGGAATAGAAGAAGCAGAAGAATACCAGGTCAAAGGCACAGATAATGTATTCAACAAAATTATAGAAGAAAACTTTTCCAACTTAAAGAAGGATATGCCTATAAAGATACAAGAAGCTTACAGAACACCAAATAGATATGACCCCCAAAAAAGTCAGCCCACCACATTATAATCGAGTCACAAAACATACAGAACAAAGAAAATATTTTAAGAGCTGCAAAAGAAAAGGGTTATCTTACCTATAAAGGCAGACCCATCAGAATAACACCTGACTATTCAATGGAAACAATTAAAGCTAGAAGGGCTTGGTCAGTAGTTACACAGACGTTAAAAGAACATGGATGCCAAACTAGAATACTATACCCTGCAAAATTATCAATCACCATAGATGGAGTAAACAAGATATTTCATGACAAAATCAGACTGAAACAATACCTATCCAGCAAATCAGCACTACAGAAAGGATTAGAGAGAAAACTACAACAAAGACTCCATATGCTCCCATAAAATCACAAGCAATCAATAATGCCACAGAAGAATGACCCAGAGAAATGAAAAACAAAAAAAGTTACCACCAAAAATAGCAGGATATATCAATCAGTGGTAACTAATATGCTTTAATATCAATGGACTAAACTCTCCCATAAAATGTCACACACTAACAATGTGGATACAACAACAGAAGTCATCCTTCTGTTGCCTACAAGAAACACACCTCAACCACAAAGACAGACATAGGCTCAGAGTAAAGGGTTGGGTGAATTTCCAGTCAAATTGTCTTAAAAAACAAGCTGGGGTTGCCAACCTAATATCTAACAAAGTAGACTTTAAGTTAAAGCAATTAAGAGGGACCAAGATAGTCATTACTTATTCATCACAGGAAAAATTGGTCAAGAGGAGATTTCAATCCTGAATATTTGTGTTCCTAATATAAGGGTACCCACCCATGTAAAAGAAACATTGCTAAAGCTCAAATCCCACATCAGTTCTCACAGTCTAATAGTGGGAGACTTAAATACCCCACTTTCACCCATGGATAGGTCAACCAGACAGAGACTCAACAGAGAAATAAGGAGGCTAAAAGAGGTTATGATGCAAATGGATTTAATAGATATCTACAGAAGCTTCCACCCAAATGAAAAGAAATATACATATTTCTCAGCTCCTCATGGAACTTTCTCTAAAATGGGTCACATAACTGGTCATAAAGCAAATATCAACAGATACAAAAAAATGAAAATAATCCCTTGTAACATATCGGACCACCAGGTCCTAAAGTTAGAGTTTAACAACATCAAAAATCAAAGAAAGCCTACCAGCTCATGGAAACAAAACATCACTGAACTGAAACACCTCTGGGTCAAGGAAGAAATTAAGTAAGAAATCAGTCTTCCTAAAATTAATGAAAGTGAATCCATAACATACCCAACCTTGTGAGACACAATGGAAGCAGTCTTAAGAGGAAAATTCATAGCACTAGATGCCTATTTGAAAAACCTAGAGAAATCCACACTAGAGAACTAACAACTCAGCTGAAAGCCTTAGAACAATTAGAAGCAAACTCACCTAGAACAAGTAGATGGGAGGAAATAATCAAATTTAGAGCTGAAATCAATACAATTGAAACAAAAAGAACAATACAAAGAATCAATGAATCTAAGAGTTGGTTCTTTGAGAAAGTCAACAAGATAGATAAGCCCTTATCCAAACTAATCAAAAAGCAGAGAAAGAATGTCCAAATCAACAAAATCAGAAATGAAAAGGGGGACATAACAACAGACCCCCAGGAAATAGAGAATTATCAGATCGTACTTTGAAAATCTGTATTCCACAAAAATGGATAACCTAGAACAAATGGACAGCTTTCTAGGCAGGTATCATTTACCAAAATTAAATGAGCATCAGATTATTTACCTAAACAGTCCTATAACCCCTAAGGAATTTGAAGATGTCATTAAAAGCCTTCCCAAAAATAAAGTCCGGGTCCAGATGTTTACAGTGGAAAATTCTACCAGACATTCAAAGAAGAATTACTACCATTACTCCTCAAGCTTTTTCACACAGTAGAAAATGAAGGAATATTGTCAAATTCCTTTTGTGAGGCCAAAATTACCCTAATACCCAAGCCACTCAAAGACACAACAAAGAAGGAGAATTACAGACCAATATCTTTCATGAATATTGATGCTAAAATATTCAACAAAATTTTAGCAAACCATATACAACAATATATAAAAAATATCATCCACCAAGACCAAGTAGGCTTCATCCTAGAAATGTAGGGCTGGTTTAACATACGAAAAACTGTAAACGTTATCCATCATATAAACAAACTAAAGGAACAAAGCCACATGATCATATCCTTAGATGCTGAAAAAGCCTTTGATAAAATCCAACACTCCTTTTTAATAAAAGCTCTGGAGGGATCAGAAATACAGGGAGAATACCTAAATATAATAAAGGTGATTTACAAAAAGCCAACAGCCAGCATCAAACTTAATGAAGAAAAACTCAAAGCAATCCCACTAAAATCAGGAACTAGACAGGGATGTCCTCTCTCCTCTTATCTATTCAATATACTTCTTGATGTTTTAGCTAAAGCAATAAGAGAATGAAAGGAGATTAAGGGGATAAAAATTGAAAACAAAGAAGTGAAGCTATCTTTATTTGCAGATGATACAACTGTATACATAAGTGACCCACAAAATTCTTCCAGGGAACTTCTACAGCTAATAAACACCTTCAGCAATGGAGCAGGACACAAGATGAACTCAAAGAGATCAGTAGCCCTTCTATACACTAAAGAAAGAAGGGCTGAAAAAGAAATAAGGGAAACATTACCCTTTATAATAGGTACAAATAATATTAAATTCATTGGAGTAACTATAATTAAAGAAGTAACAGGTCTATTTGACAAAAATTTTAAATCACTGAAGAAAGAAATTGAAGAGAATACAAGAAAATGGAAAGCTCTCCCATGTTCTTGGATAGTTAGGATCAACATAGTAAAAATGGCAATTTTACCAAAAGAAATCTACAGATTCAATGCACTGGCCATCAAACTCCCAACACAATATTTTTTGGACCTTGAAAGAACAGTACTCAATTTCATCTGGAATAACAGGAAATCCAGGATTGCCAACACAATTTTGCTCAACAAAACCTCTGGAGGCATCACCATCCCTGACTTCAAGTTATACTATAGAGCTACAGTAATAGAAACAGCCTGGTACTGGCATAAAAACAGACTTGTGGATCAATGGAATAGAAGTGAGGATCCTGACATTAACCCAAAAACCTATGAACACCTGATCTTTGACAAAGAGGCCCAAAACATTCAATGGAAAAAAGATAGTATATTTAACAAATGGTGTTGGCATAGCTGGATGGAAGTGTGTAGAAAAATACAAATAGATCCGAGCCTGTCACCCTGCACAAAACTCAAATCCAAGTGGATCAAAGATCTCAACATAAACCCAGCCACTTTGAACTTGATAGAAAAGACAGTGGGAAATACACTTCCACGAAATGGCACAGGCAACCACTTCCTAAATATAACACAAGTGGCACAGACACTAAGACCAACAATCAATAAGTGGGATCTCCTAAAGCTAAGAAGCTTCTGTAAAGCCAAGGACACTGTCAATAGGACTAAAGGACAGCCTATATAATGGGAAAAGATTTTCACCAACCCTACAAGTGATAGAGGACTTATCTCTAAGATATATAATGAACTCAAGAATTTAGAGCCCAAAATCTTGAATAACCCAATCAAAAAATGGGGTTCAGATCTAAAATGAGAATTCTCAGCGGAAGAATTACGAATGGCTGAAAGGCAACTGAAAAAGTGATCATCATCTTTAGCCATCAGAGAAATGCAAATCAAAACAACTTTGAGATACCACCTGACACCTGTCAGATTGGCTAAGATAAAAGACACAGAGTACAGCCTATGCTGGAGAGTGTGTGGAGCAAGGAGAACCCTCCTCCTTTGTTGGTGGGAGTGTAAACTTGTTCAGCCACTCTGGAATGCAGTATGGCAGTTTCTCAGAAAATTGAAAATCAATCTCCCCAAGGATCTAGCAATATCTCTTCTGGGTGTGTACCCTAAAGCATGCACATTTGCGCTCCAAAGGCATTAGATCAACTATGGTCATAGCATCACTATTGGCAATAGCAAGAACCTGGAAACAACCTAGATGCCCCTCAAATGAAGAACGGATTAACAAACTGTGGTACATCTACGCAATGGATTACTACTCAGCAGTAAGAAAATATGATACCCTAAAATTTGCAGGCAAATGGATCGTTTTGGAGAATATCCTCCTGAGTGAGTTATCACAATCCCAGAAAGATAAGCAGGGGATGTACTCACTCATTAGTGGACTCTAAACAAACAAATAAACAAACAAAAATCAAAGCATGCCCAAGCTGCAAACCACAACCACTGAACAGCTTGGGATCTGAAACCCCTTGGACTGTCTCCTTGGATCCCACTCCCTCTACAGGAACACCTGACTCAGTCTTGAGGTTGTGGGGAGAAAACTGGAGCTGCCAGGAGTGGAGGCTGAACTAAGCAATATTGAGACAGTGGGACCTTAGAACTGCCTGCCCTTTAGGTGTCTGGAAGATGTGGTTCTCTTGATGGGGAATGACCTGATGGGGTGGGAGGGAGAAGTGACCTTGAATAAGGATATTCAAGGATAGAAAGTGTGACTTCTTTGTTCATAATAATAAAATAAAAAGAAAGAATTATAATTTTAATAAAAGATTTTCATGAGAAAAAAAATAAGAAGAGATAGTCAAAACCAAACTTGTAACATAGCTGAATCATTTTCTTTTTGTGTTATTTATATTATTTTCTGAAATTTAATAATCAATGACAATTTTATATATTAACATTAAGGTACAAGTTCTGATTTTTTGAGGTTGCTAGTTCTTTGAGAATTTCGTACAATGTACTTTGATTATATTTACCTGATACTCTCCCTCCCAGCTCCTTCCAGATTCACCGCACCCCCTCACCCTCTCACAACTGCATGGTTTTTTTTATATTCAAATAACTTATTGAGTCCAACTTGTGCTTCCCTCATAGGTATGGGACCTCCACTGGAGTACCATTTGCCTGCCAGGATCCACACTCTTAAAGAAAAGTGACTCTTCCTCCTTCAGAAACATCAGCTGTCAATAACTCCTCAATTGGACATGGTAGCCTCTCTCCTTTCCTCGCTAGAATATTGACTAGCTAAGCCACCGTTTTATAATATCTTCAAGACTCAATCTTAGTCCTTTGATTTGCAGAGTATGAAGACAGAGAATTATCTTAAACTTTATCTTCAGCAAATTAATAATTCAAATGCATTTGCTAAAATAGACTGCTGAAAGATGATGCATAGATAATTTTTTTTTGTTTTGTTCGGAAAGCTACAAATTTAATTAGTGTAATATCAGTTGATAGATTTCCAAGGTTATGCTTTGTCAGCCTATGATTATTGACAGGGCAAAATCAGGAAACTAGTCTATGATGAGATGCAGACAAGGAAAATACTTTTTATGTTGTAAGAAAGCAGCTTTGGGTAGTGAGACATATTGTGTGTTTCACTGTCAGGCTAGATTAACTGATGGTCTTTCTTCAAATTCAAGAGCTTGTTTTCATGATATAGGTCACTTTATTTAGCTTATAAAACTCATTGTGTTTAAAAGGTTCATAGTTTAAAATCCCCTTTGAGCCATGTGTTCAAAATTATTTACCTGACTCTGTGAGCCCAGCTTAGATACAAGAGTTAGAGTACCTAGTTGGTCCTTCTTAGTATGGCGGGAAAATGAAATATTTTCTTTATTTCAGTACTAACAGGTATCAAATACAGATAATAGTAGTTCCTATATCAGTAAGTAGTTGGGAAACTAAATGATGTCCTCAGAGTTATGTATTTATCATCACATTGCCTTCGGAACAGATAATGAAGCCTACAGTGCTTTTTGTAGTTCTTGCTATTTAGTTTTTTGAGACAGGGTCTTATGTAACTGAAGCTGGCCTTAAAATTTCAAAATTGTCAGTCTACCTGCTTCTACCTACCAAATTCTAGAATTATTAGTATAAGCTACAACATATAAAGAAATAAGATTTTTTTTTTAAAAAAAAAAATGCCTTGATGTATGACTTTCTTTGTTTTGTTAATACAAAACTTCATGAAACTGCTTCCATGTGGGATCAGGGAACCTGAAGTAATTCACCTTGTTTTGTTTCTTTTTTTCCCCTGTAGGCAATGACCACGCAAACTTGGCTCTAGTATAAATATCTAGTATAAACTATCCTTTGAGTTGAGAGCTGTGATTTTTATCTATCAAGAGATTAAAGGTGTACATCGCTATGCCCAGCCTAGATGAAGTTCTTAATTGAATGGCATCTTTACAAGGGATGGAAAAATTAATACTTATTAAAAAGGTTGAATAATTACATTGTATTTCATAAATCATACATGCATTTCTTAGGTACAAGTGGGCCCCCTAAATGAGAGTGCTGGTGACAATGTCCTAAACAGAATGACTCTGAACAGGTAAAGAGAAAGATTGTTTTGGGAAAAACAGAAATCTAAATTGAGCATTTCTCTAGAATCTCCTAAGACTGGTTTCTATTTACTAGAAAAGCTGCTACTTCCCTTATCCACTGTATGCACCAGCTACCTACACCCAAAGGGGGAGCTACAAATCAAAGCTGCCCCAGGATATTCTGGCCCTCAACTATTCTCCTGCCACTACATGTCTCCTTAAAGCTGATAGGACTTTTCCAACTGCCTGCTGGTCTCTGATCCCTGAGATATAGCCTGACAGTTTGAGTCCTCAACAAACATTTCTATCAACAGAGTGGTCTAGTTTATTGGTTTCCCTGTGTCCTCATAACACCAGGATAAGAACTAAAGACACACAAGCACAATCATATTTTTTTAAAAAAACAAAAAACAAATATCAGGTAAAACCCTGAAATGTTGGGTATTCACAGGGGAGAGTACTCAAAACTAGATATGAATCACAAAGAAAGAAAGAATTTGCTAAAATATTTTGATAGATTTGAAGTACAACCTCTCCCTCCTTCCTTTCCCTCCTTCCTTTCCTCCCTCCCTCATTTCCTCCCTTCCTCGTTTCCTCTCTCTTTCTTTTTCTCTTTTCTTTCTTCCCCTCTTTCCTCCCTCCTTCTTTCCATCTCTCCTTCCCTCTGTCATAACTGCTATCAAAGAAAATTGTAGGCAACCCACTGAGTCTCTGATTTTTATTTTCCAAGAGCAGTTTCCTGAAACTTTAGGAAGTCAGGAGCGCATTTCATGGACACAAATTACGTAAATGTATGTTTTTTCTCGTTTATTAAGAGTTATGACGTAGCTCATCTAACAAGATCTTAACAAGCACAGTCAGAACAGAAAAGAGAACATATTGGATCAAATTTTCAATACACAAAAGACAGCATAAGCACAATCAATATAGTGATAACAAGGGTGTGTGGGAAAGGGGAAAGGAGGGAGACAGAAGAGAGAGAGAGAGAGAGAGAGAGAGAGAGAGAGAGAGAGAGAGAGACAGAGACAGAGACAGAGAGACAGAGAGACAGAGAGACAGAGAGAGACAGAGACAGAGAGACAGAGAGAATATAAAAATTAGGAAGGGAACCTGGAGCCTCTTTAAGAGCAACATATCTAGATTTAAAAATACATTATTTACAACATAATGTATTTCCTGTAAAAGTGATTCCAAAACATAGACCCTCTCAACATTATCAATATCTGTACATTTTACTCAAGGTTAAAGTATATATATATATAAAATCTTGAAACTAATCTTTTAATTATATACTTTAAGTTTGTCTAACAAAAAAGTTCACATATTTTTGAGTTCCAAAAAACATTTTCTAACTATCTTTATCTCTCCTAAACTACATAATTGTTAAATTTCTAACCTAAACAAATGACTGAGGTGCCTGTTTGACATATCAAGTAGACCTGGCCTCCAGGTTCTTCCAATACCCTCAGTCCCTACTTGTTACAGGGTGTGGCTTGTATACCCAGCCTTCAGACCTAAATGCTCTGGACCAGGGGCTAGGTTGTCATTCCCTCAGAGGCTTTTTCTAATATAATCCACATTTTGGTTACCTGTTTTTGGAGTTTAGCTTCCTGGCTGCTGCTTCTGGTTCCCCTCTCTCCCTCCACACCTTCCCCTCACCTGTAGCAAGGTTTCTATATTTGGATCTCAGGCCCTCAAATATCAACATGAAGAGCTTTTATTAATTAAGAAAATTTGGCCAACAGCTTAGGCTTGTCCCACTAGTTTTTATAAATTAATTAATCTGCTTTTGTTAATCTACATTCTGCCACATGGCTCAGTTACCTCTACTCTGTACTGTTCCTCTGACCTCTTCAAGGTCTCCCTGGTGTCTTTTTCTCCTCTTCCTTCCTTGCCCCTGAAATCCCATTTATCTTCTGCCTACGTATTGACCATTCATTTCTTTACTAAATCAACCAGATGGCACCTTGGCAAAGACACATCTTCACAGTGTGCAAAAAGATTATCCCACAACACACCTCTGCTCTCCACATGACTCAAGGCCGTACCTAGGAGCAGTCATGTCGTACCCTTTGCTTTTTATTTCTTTTTTCATTCAATAAGCAGATTTTTATAAACCTGTGTTTCCATATTTAATACTTAAAAGCACCAAACCCATTAGCTTAAGGAGTAAGCTTAAAATTAACAATACAATTAGTTTTAAATAAGTCACAGAAGGGATTTTTCCTATGTAGTCCCATACGACCCAAATACATTTATACACAGTAATATTCGACACTTAAAAAAAGACAGGATAATCATTATTATCAGTGACAAAATGAGTTTAAAACAGAAAGGCAAAACTAAACTAACCAGTGTTTTCTATCCAAGAACTCCAGGAGTAGAGACTCATTTCTGTTCCATTACTATCTTTGAATCCATCCTAAATTTGTAAGACTATCCAGTTGAAGTTCTCTCTAGGTGATAGTAAATTAGTAATGGCTTAATAATTTCTTTTTTATTATAAGGAAAGTAATTTTCATCTGTGTATACCCTTGTTCAAGCTCCCTTCCCCCTCCAACATCCTCTAGTCACTCTCTCTTCTCCCCATCTCCTTATCTCCTACCTAGCAAGGGCAGGAGGTCCCAAGGTACCAAAATGGTTTAGTTCAGCATCCACTTCTGGTAGACCTACTTTCTTTATCCCAACATCAAGACTGAGTCAGGTGTTCCTCTGGAGGGAATGGGATCCAAAATGCCAGTCCAAGGTCTTTCAGATCCCAAGCAATTTAGTGTTTGCAGCTTGGACATGCTTTGCTTTTTGCTTTTTTGTTCAGAGTCCAGTAATGAGTGAGTACATCCTCTGCTTATCTTTCTGGGTTTGTGATACCTTGCTCAGGAGGATATTCTCTGAATCCATCCATTTGCCTGCAAATTTTAGAATATCATTTTTTCTTACTGCTGAGTAGTACTCCATTATGTAGATGTACCAGTTTATTAATCCATTCTTCATTTGAGGGGCATTTAGGTTGTTTCTAGGTTTGTGTATTATGAATAATTCTGCTATGAACATATTTGAGATAATGCCTTTGGAGTGTCAATGTGCATCTTTAGTGTAAATGCCCAGTAGTGGTATTGCTGGAATATTGGGGAGATTGATTCCCAGTTTTCTGAGACACCGCCACACTGCATTCCAGAGTGGCTGAACAAGCATACACTCCCACCAACAATGGAGGAGTGTTCCCCTTGCTCCACAACCTCTGCACAGCATAAGCTGTCCTCTGTGTCTTTTATCTTAGCCAATCTGACAGGTGTCAGGTGGTATCTCAGAGTTGTTTTGATTTGCACTTCTCTGATGGCTAAAGATGATGAGCACTTTTTCAAGTGCCTTTTAGCCATTTGTAATTCTTCTGATGAGAATTCCCTTTTTAGTTCTGAAGCCCATTTTTGGATTGGGTTGCTCAAGGTTTTGGGCTCTAGTTTCTTGGGTTCTCTATACATTTTAGAAATCAGTTTTTGTAGAAGATTTCCTGACCCATTTGCATCAGAGGTTTGGACTTTCCCCAAAGTGGCTTTTCCCCCCAAAGAAATGAATCAGATGCTTATATTAATTTCAAACTGTTTGGCCTGTATCTCAAGCACATTACTAGCTAGCTCTTTCATCTTAATTTAACCCATTTCTAGTAATCTACCTGCCATGTGTCCCAGCCTGTGGCTCACCTGAATTCCTTACCTGGCTCTTCTTTGGGGAGTCAGATGGAGACTAATTCTGCCCTCCTTCTACCTGTCTCTTCTCTGAACCTCCACCCACTTCTACAGTGCTCCACATAGCCAAAAACACCTTGGAAAGGCTGTATGAAGAAATGAAGAAGGTCTTGCCTCATTGGGGACTTCATATTGCCCCTGAAAAGATACAAAGGGGAGATTCTATCAATTATTTGGGATATAAAATAAGTTTGTAAACAATTAGATCTCAGAAGGTACAACTTAAGAGAGACAGAATGAGGATACTTAATGATTTTCAAAAACTACTAGGAGATATCGCTCACATACAACCAGTTATTGGTATAAAAAACTATGAACTAGTTCATTTGTTCAAAACCTTAGATGGAGATAAGAATTTGAACAGTCCCAGGAAATTCTCTGCTGAAGCTGAGAGAGAATAAGCATTGGTGGAAAAGAGATTACAAGAAGCACTTGTGAACTGTATAGATCCAGACTTCGACTGAATCTCAGTTATTTCACCTTCTGAGTATTCCCCTACAGGAGTTATAATGCAAAGAGAAAATATTATATTAGAGTGGATATTTCTACCACATAGGCCAAGTAAAAAATTGAATACATACAATGAAATGATTTTCAATTTGATTTTCAAAGGAAAATTTAGGCTTCATCAGTTGACTGGAAAGGATCCAGCAGAAATTGTTGTACCTTTGACTAATGAGGAAATTAACCGATTATGGGCAGACAATGAACCTTGGCAGAAGGTCTGTAGTGGCTTCCTGGGAGAGATTAATAATAAATATCCCTGAAGCAAGAGGATTCAGTTTACAAAGAAAGCTAACTGGATTTTTCCCCATGTGGTACAGGATGAACCTATTCCAGGAGATCCTACGTTTTTTTACTGATGCAAACAAATCAGGAACAGCCAGTTATAAATCAGAAAACTTCAATAAGGTGGCACAGAGCCCTTATGATTCTGTTCAGAAGGCAGAACTATATGCTATTATTATGGTGTTATTGGATTTTACAGGACCTCTTAACCTGATAACTGACTCTCATTATGCAGAAGGAGTTGTATTTCATATTGAAACTGCTGACTTCATTCCTGATGATACAGGATTAACCTTTTTGTTTGTACAGCTGCAGGATATCATCAGAAGTAGAACACGTCCTATGTACATAACACATATCAGGGCTCTTTCAGGCCTTCCTGACCCTTTGGCACAGGGTAATGATGAGACTGACCAGTTATTAATAGGAAATGTGATAGAAGCCTCAGAATTTCACAAGAAGCATCATGTCAATAGCAAGGGATTAAAGAAGAGCTTTTCCATCACTTGGCATCAAGTCAAGGAAATTTTGCAAAAGTGTGATAAGTGTTCCCTCTAAGATCAGCCATCCAATAATGCTTGGATCAGTCTCCACTCCTGGCAAATCCAGTTTTGTTCCCCCTCCCTCAAGAGTGAGTCAGGTGTTCCTATAGTTGGAGTGGGATCCGAAGGGTCAGTCCAGGGTGTTTCTGATCCCAAGCTGTTCAGTGGTTGTGGTTTGCAGCTTGGGCATGTTTGGCTTTTTTTTCTTGTTTGTTTGTTTAGAGACCACTAATGAGTGAGTACATCCACTGCTTATCTTTCTGAGTTTGTGATACCTCCCTCAGGAAGATATTCTCCAAATCCATCCATTTGCCTGTGAATTTTAGGG
>PVIH01015681.1:31198-48745 GCA_004025045.1 Sigmodon hispidus
TTACTGCTGAGTAGTATTCCATTGTGTAGATGTACCACAGTTTGTTAATCCATTCTTCAGTTGAGGGACATCTAGGTTGTTTCCAGGTTCTTGCTATTACAAATAATGCTGCTATGAACATAGTTGAGCTAATACCTTTGAAGTGTGAATGTGCCTCTTTAGGGTATACACCCAGAAGTGGTATTGCTGGGTCCTTGGGAAGATTGATTCTCAATTTTCTGAGAAACCACCATATTGCATTCTAAAGTGGCTGAACAAGCTTACACTCCCACCAACAATGGAGGAATGTTCCCCTTGCTCCACATCCTCTCCAACATAGGCTGTTATCTTTGCCTTTTATCTTAGCCAATCTAACAGGTGTTAGGTGGTATCTCAAAGTTGTTTTGATTTGCATTTCTCTGATGGCTAAAGATTCAGGTGCCTTTCAGCCATTCGTACTTCCTCTGCTGATAATTCCCTTTTTAGATCTGTACTACATTTTTTGATTGGGTTATTCAAGCATTATTGGGTCAGTGGGACCATAGGACTGTCTGCTCCCTGCCCAGGGAGGGGATGGGGAGTTGTGGAGAAGAAAAAATGAGCTGATGTGGTGGGAGGGGGAAGGGACCTTGAATAAGGATATACAGGGATGGAAAAAAATCAGAGGGAAAGCTGAACACAAAGTAAATATATGTGTAGCAATCTTATTTGCATTATCGCCCTTGATAAGTCATGCTTATGATTTTTATCTTCTTTATAGTTATTGTTAACTTATCAGCATTTTAAATTCATTTTACTGTTTTTCTTGTTAAATACAAAATAAATAAAGAAGAAAAAAAATAAAAAAAAAAAAGATCAGCCATCCTTACCTGCTAGGAGTAATCCCAAGGGTACAAAGAACAAAGAGATTTGGCAGATGGATGTGTTTCACTTTCCAGAATTTGGTAACATGAAATATGTTCATCATACCATTGACACCTACTCAGGAATGCAGTCAGCTACTGCCTTGAGTTCTGAAAATGTTAATTCTGTACTCACTCATCTTCTGGAAGCCATAACCATGTTGAGAATTCCTGATCAAATTAAGACTGACAATGTTTCATCATATGCTTCCCAGAAAATGAGGCAGATTTTTGGATATTATGAGATAAAGCACCTTACTGGGATACCACACAATCCCACTGGACAAGAATTTGTGGAAAGATCCTATCGCACTTTGAAAGAGATGCTTTATAAACAGAAAGGTGGTATGAAAAAACCCAGGAAGAAATTACATAGTGCCTTGCTGACATTAAACTTTCTTAATGCTGATGAGAAAGGAACTTCAGCTGCAGAAAGACACTGGGTAATAGAAAGGACTCCTGAGTTGAACCAAGCTATTTATTTCAAGGATGTACTAACTTTAGAATGAAAGCCAGGATATGTGCTTTGATGCGGTAGGGGTTTTGCTGTTGTTTCCACAGGAAAAAATATGGGTACCAACAAGACTGATAAAGAGCCAACTCAAAAAGAGAACCCTCCTGAGGGGAAGAAGAATGGCTCATCTGACGATAAGACAATTGGATATGTGGTAAGGAATATTCATTTAACAAAGGTGGGGCAGGGTCTCAATTTTGCTTTTACAGATGAATGGATACAAACTCTCTTCATGACATTAAAAAGATGCTGAATGCTTAGACTTTTGAAGTGTTGAAAAGGGCTACAGGGCAATACAAGGACGCCAGACACTGACATGCACCAAGGGTAATTTCTCAATTCTCACAACTGTACACCCATATCTAATATATGCATGACAAAATAAAGCAGTCCTGGTTTGATCATAAAAAAGGCTGGCTTTGGAGATGGAGCAAGTTGCTTTCTCCCTCTCTAAACCCAAGCACATTGGTAAATAAAATCTGAGAGACTCTGTCTCACATCAGAAAAGCCACCTGGGGTGAGACAGAAGATAGATGAAATATATAGGGACCAATATTATCACACTTTTATTTTAAATCCTAAATCTTACTTCTTTCTGTATTTCCTACTCTCTTAATCTAAGAATCTTGTCTGGACACAATACTTCCTGAAGGCCCAGTATCTTCATTTGATCTTAATATCTGTTGGACTCTCCACTATAAACAACAATTTCTCCTACCAGCACTCTCTGAAGCATACAGAAGGAAGATGGGGCCCCCACCATAAAGCAAAAAGACCCTTGAGGAAGGTAAAGAAGGAACCTGTTGTATATCACTCAATGAACACTTTTAATGTATAGACCATTCAGGAAAGTTGTAAGATAGCTTCATATCATGCCTTTAACATGAATTTCAGATGGACTTACTCAGTACTATGAGAATGGTTATACATGTTTATAGTTACTTCACAAGTTTATAGTTACTTCACATGTTTATAGTTACTTCATTAGGACTTAACCATTGTTTTAGTCTTACAGGACCCCACAGTGATACTGTTGCCCACAAGCCAGCATGAAGCAACCTAATGAGAAAACTCTGTCCCTCTCCCAATAAGTTTGTCATCTGAGGGAGGGTTATGGACAATTATCATTCTGATAGGATGGTTATAAGTTAATCTCGGGTAGAAGATAGAATGATATTATAGATGTAGGAACTTCTTTCAAAGAGAAGAAAAGGGAATAGACAGGAGATTATTATATCTACCTGCAAACAACTATTAACCAAAGGATGAATGAAAAATGAATTGCCATGGCACAGATGTTTGTATGTTGATAAAATGGGAAATTAATCTATATGTTAGATTGAGATAATATGTATATTGAAACAAAGTTGACCATGGTACAGATGCTTGTTTATTGATACAAATGGGAAATTAATCTATAAGTTTGATTAGGATAATATGGATATTGATACAAAGTTGAATATATAATTGCCCTATTTTGCACATGTGTCTACCTCTGTTTAAAATATTTTGCACATTGATGCATGTTAAGTACATTGTCATTTCCATAATGCAATTTCTATCTCTATTTATGCTAGTCATAAAATTTGTTGTGAGATATACACAAGTTGTTTTGTATAACTGTTTAGGTATTTTATAAAATGATACATAGTTAGGATATTGTCACTTGATACAAAATGTATATCTTGGTTAATATTCATAAGATTGTCATACTTAAAATTATTACATAGGAGTTATGCACTCATTTATGGAATGCCTATTCTTATAATGTAAGCTTTACTCTCTTGATTGACTGGAATTGCATAGTACGGCTACTCAGATTTGCCACTTAACAGTCAGGATACTCAGGCTTTCCAGAAACATGTTAGAATATACCAGATAGATAGGCATCTTCAACCACTTCATAGACCGAGAGAATATGGCATTCAAGATTTTGTTATCTAGAATTCGGCCTTGAGAGACACAACAACTCCTGGCACCACTGTTCCTTTTCCGAGGTGGTGCTGAGCATCATGCACATCTCACAAAGAGATTGTCTTGTTTGGCTGATAATGGCCTGAGGGGCAAAGGACTGCACTTGCCCCCAACTGCTGTCATCATGCTCATTGTCCGATGTGAACGAGAAGGATGAGGGATAGAGACTGCCAAAGCCTGCCTAGACAGGATAAGAAGATCTCACTCAAAAAACACCCTGCTTCAATAGAGACTTGTCAGACATCCTAGGCCAATAGCCAGAAAGGTGGATGCTCCCACTGCACAGAGAAGCTGTGCATGACTGTCAAGGTAGTTAACTGTCATTGTCCTCTCCTAAACCTTGGAAGTTACTCTCATGCTTCCAACTTTCAGGTAATATATTTTCTCTCTCAGGTCTTGATGGTGTTGAAAACTGGATAGTCGAGGTCACTATTACTTCACATCTCAGCAAAAACATTCAGATATTACAACTTTATTATTCGACATAAACATCTTGGAAGCAATCCCTGTACATTGCTTCATATCAACATTCTAGACATTAAAATGCACCTTGTATTTGTTGTTTGTTAGTTGTAGTGTGATCTTGCTTATGTTAGTGCCTTTCCCTTCCCTAGACACAAACTTGTGATAATCCCTATAGCATATAGTCTTATACTTAGTTAAGAACTTTCTTATTTAGACAAAAATGGGGAGATGTAGCGGGAAATCAGAAGTTACCCAGGTAAACTCTGATGAGGTCAAGCAACTGGACCCAGTTGGGGCATGGCCAGCTAGAAAGACCCCAGGACTAAGAGATAACTCAGTCCCCTTTTGACCTGTAGCATGGTTGGGGAAGAAGCTCTGTGGCACTCCCCTTTGCACTGCCTCCTCCTCCTTTTCTTCTCCTCTGAATCTCCTTTGTACCATAAGTGTTTTTGAAATAATAAATATTACCAGATTATATACATATAGTGGATTGGTATCATCTGCAATAATGAGTTCTCTATTACTTGTAGGGTTGGTGAAAATCTTTTCCCATTATATAGGCTGTCATTTTGCTTTATTGACTGTATCCTTGGCTTTACAGAAGCTTCTCCATTTCAAGAGGTCCCACTTATTGATTGTTGTTCTTAGTGTCTGGGCCACTGGTGTTATATTTAGGAAATGCTCAACTGTGCCAGTTCATTGTAGGATATTTGCCACTTTCTTTTCTATCAAGTTCAATGTGGCTGGGTTTATGTTGAAGTCTTTGATCCACTTGAATTTAAGTTTTGTGCAAGGTGACAGGCTTGAATTTATTTCCATTTTTCTACACACTACCATCCAGCTATACCAAAACCATTTGTTAAAGATACTATCTTTTTTTCCACTGAATATTTTGGGACTCTTTGTCAAAGATCAGGTGTTCATAGGTTTTTGAGTTAATGCCTGGATCCTCAAATCAATTCCATTCATCCACATGTCTGTTTTTATGCCAGTACCAGGCTATTTTTATTACTTTATAACTTGAAGTTGAGGATGGTGGTGCCTCCTGAGGCTCTTTTGTTGATCAAAATTGTTTTGGCAATCCTGGCTTTCCTGTTATTACAAATGAAGTTGAGTATTGTTTTTCAAGGTCCAAAAAATATTGTATTGGGATTTTGATAGGCAGTGCATTGAATCTGTAGATTGCCTTCGGTAGAATTGCCATTTTTACTATGTTGATCTAACCAATCCAGGAACATGGGAGAGCTTTCCATTTTCTGATATCCTCTTCAATTTCTTTCTTTAGTGATTTAAAATTTTTGCCAAATAGATCTGTTATTTTTTTGGTTATAGTTACTCCAAGGTATTTAATACTATTTGCTGCTATTATGAAGTGTAATGTTTCCCTTATTTCTTTTTCAGCTCTTCTATCTTTAGTGTATAGAAGGCCTACTGATTTCATTGAGTTAACCTTGCATCCTGCTACATTACTGAAGGTGTTTATCAGCCGTAGTAGTTCCTTGGAAGAATTTTGTGGGTCACTTATGTATACAATCATATCATCTGCAAATAGAGATAGTTTCATGTCTTCTTTTCCAATTTGTATCCCCTTAATCTCCTTTCGTTCTCTTATTGCTTTAGCTAAAACTTTGAAAACTATATTGAATAGATAAGAGTGGAGAGGACATCCTTGTCTAATTCCTGCATTTACTGGGATTGCTTTGAGTTTTTCTCTAGCAAGTTTGATGTTGGCTCTCAGCTTCTTGTAAATTGCCTTTATTATATTTACTTATTTTCCCTGTATTCCTGTTCTCTCCAGGGCTTTTATCATAAAGGAGTATTAGATTTGTCAAAGGCTTTCACTGTCTAAAGATATGATCATGTGGTTTTTTCTTCAGTTTGTTTATATGGAGGATGACATTTATGATTTTTTGTATGTTGAACCATCCCTGCATTTCTGGGATGAAGCCTACTTGATCATGGTGGATGATATTTTTTATGTATTGTTGTATGCATTTTGCCAAAATTTTGTTGAGAATTTTAGCATAAATATTCATGAGGAAAACTGGTCTATAATTCTCCTTCTTTGCTGCATCTTTGAGTTGCTTGGGTATTAGGGTAATTTTGGCCTCATAAAAGGAATTTGGCAATATTCTTTCAGTTTCTACTGTGTGAAACAGTTTGAGAAGAAATGGTAGTATTTCTTCATTGAATGTCTTGGAGAATTATGCACTGAAACCATCTGCACCTGGACCTTTTCTACTTTGGAGCCTTTTAATGACAGCTTCAATATTCTTTAGGGTTATATGTCTATTTAGGTAATTAATCTGGTCTTCATTTAATTTTGGTAAATGGTACCTGTCCAGAAAGCTGTCCATTTCTTCTAGGTTTTCCATTTTTGTGGAATACAGATTTTCAAAGTATGATCTGATAATTCTCTGGATTTCCTGGGGGTCTGTTGTTATGTCCCCCTTTTCATTTCTGATTTTGTTGATTTGGATCCTCTCTCTCTGCTTTTTGGTTAGTTTGGATAAGGGTTTATGTACCTTGAGACTTTTCAAAGAACCAACTCTTTGATTCATTGATTCTTTGTGTTGTTCTTTTTGTTTCAATTTATTGATTTCAGCTCTAAGTTTGATTATTTCCTGCTGTCTACTTCTTCTAGATGAGTTTGATTCGAATTGTTCTAAAGTCTTCAGCTGTGCTGTTAGTTCCCTAGTGTGGGATTTCTCTAGATTTTCCTTATATGCATCTAGTGGTATGAATTTTCCTCTTAAGACTGTTTTCATTGTGTCTACTAGTTTGTGTATGTTGTGGATTCTTTTTGTTAAATTCTGGGAAGACTTTAATTTCTTCCTTAATCCAGAAGTGGTTCAGTTGAATGATGTTTAGTTTCCATGGGTTGGTAGGCTTTCTTTGATTTTTGATATTGTTGAACTCTTACTTAGGCCCTGGTGTTCTGATAAGATACAAAAGATTATTTCCATTTTTTGTATCTATTGATATTTGCTTTATGATCAATTATGTGGTCAATTTTAGAGAAAGTTCCATGTGGTGCTTAGCAATATGTACATTCCTTTACATTTGAGTGGATATTTTTGTAAATATCTATTAAACCCATTTGCATCACCACCTCTGTTAGACTCCTTATTTCTCTGTTTAGTCTCTGTCTGGTTGACCTATCCAAGGGTAAAAGTGGGGTATTGAATTCTCCCACTATTATTGTGCGAGAATTGATGTTGGATTTGAGCTTTAGCAGTGTTTCTTTTACATAGATAGGTTCCGTTATATTAGGAGCATAACTATTCAGGATTGAAATCTCCTCTTGACCAATTGTCCTGTGATGAATAAGTAATGTCCATCTTAGTCTCTTTTAATTTGTTTTAGTTAAAAGTCTACTTTGTTAGATGATGGCAACCCTAGCTTGTTTCTTAGGGTCATTTGATTTGAAAATCTTTTCCCAACCCTTGACTCTGAGCCTCTGTCTGTCCTTAATGTTGAGATGTGTTTTTTTGTATGCAACAAAAGGATGGCTTCTGTTTTTTTATCCATCTTGTTAGTGTGTGTCTTTTTATAGGTGAGTTGAGTCAAATGATATTAAGGGATAGTTGTGACCACTGATTGATATTTCCTGTTATTTTTGGTGGTACCTTGTACATATTTTCTTTCTCTGGGCTTTTCTTCTATGGGATTACTGATTATTTGTGGTTTCATGGGTGTATCTGGGTTCTTTAGGTTAGAGTTTTTCCTCTGATGCTTTCTGGTAGATAGGTATTGTTTCAGTCTGTCTTTGTCGTGAAATACCTTGTTTACTCCATCTATGGTGTTTGGTAATTTTGCTGGGTTTAAGAGTTTAGATTGGCAGCCATGCTCTTTTAGTGTCCGTATAACTTCTGACCAAGCCCTTCTTGCTTTCATTGTTTCTGTTGAATAGTCAAGAATCATTCTGATGGATCTGCCTTTTTAGGTAATTTGGCCCTTTTCTTTTGCAGCACTTAAATGTTTTTCTTTGTTCTGTATGTTTTATGGCTTGATTATTATGTGGCAAGCAGACTTTTTTGGGAGGTCATATCTGTTTGGTGTCCTGTAAGCTTCTTGTATCTTTATAGGCATTTCCTACTTTAAGTTAGGAAAGTTTCCTTCTGTGATTTTATTGAATACATTACCTGTGGCTTTGTGTTGGTATTCTCCCCTTCTATTCTTATTATTCTCTGGTTAGGTCTTTTTATTGTTTCCCAAATTTCCTGAACATTTTGTGTTCTGGATTTTTTGGTTTTACTATTTTCTTTGACTGATGTATGTCATTCTACCACTGAGTCTTCCACTCCAGAGATTCTCTATTATATCCATTGGATTCTATTGTTTAAGATTGTTTCTTTAGTTCTAGCTGTTTTCTTCAGATTTCCTATTTCTATCTTTGCCTCATTTTGTGCCATTTTTTTTTTTGCTTCTATATCAGTTTTTAGTTCCTATTATATTCCTTTCGAATTTTTTTTTGGTTTATCTGTTCTTGGATTTCTTTCAAGGGTTTGTTCATCTCTTTGAATTTTTTGTTTGTGTTTTCTTCCATTTCTTTAAGGGAATTTTTTAAATCTTCTTTGAAGGCTTCAATAATCTTCATAAAGGTGTTTTTGCTATTGTTTTCCTTCTGTTTCCTCTTCATTGATTTTTTTTTAGTATTTCCTTTTTTCTTTATTTATTTGTATTTATGAAGAAAAACAGTAAAATGAATTTAAATGCTGAGAAGTTAACAATAACTATAAAGAAGATAACAATCATAAGCATGACATATCAAGGGTGATAATGCAAATAAGATTGCTACACATATATTTACTTTGTGTTCAGTTTTCCCTCTGAATGTTTTTTTCCATTGCTGTATATCCTTATTCAAGGTCCCTTCCCCCTCCCAACACATCTGGTCATTTTTCTTCTCCGCAATTCCCCATCCCCTCCATGGGCAGGGAGCAGACAGTCCTATGGTCCCACTGACCCAATAATGCTTGGACCAGTCTCCATTCCTGGCAAATCCAGTTTTGTCCCCCCTCCCTCAAGAGTGAGTCAGGTGTTCCTATAGTTGGAGTGGGATCCCAAGGATCAGTCCAAGGTGTTTCAGATCCCAAGCTGTTCAGTGGTTGTGGTTTGCCACTTGGGCATCCTTGGCTTTTTGTTTGTTTGTTTGTTCAGAGACCACTAATGAGTGAGTACATCCCCTGCTTGTCTTTCTGAGATTGTAATAGCTCCCTCAGGAGGACATTCTCCAAATCCACACATTTGCCTGCAAATTTTAGGATATCATTTTTTCTTACTGCTGAGTAGTATTCCAATTGTGTAGATGTACCACAGTTTGTTAATCCATTCTTCAGTTGAGGGACATCTAGGTTGTTTCCAGGTTCTTGCTATTACAAATAATGCTGCTATGAACATAGTTGAGCTAATACCTTTGGAGTGTGAATGTTCCTCTTTAGGGTATACACCCAGAAGTGGTATTGCTAGGTCCTTGGGGAGATTGATTCTTAATTTTCAGAGGAGCTGCCATATTTCATTCCAAAGTGACTGAACAAGCTTACACTCCCACCAACAATGGAGGAGTGTTCCCCTTGCTCGACATCCTCTCCAACATAGGCTGTCATCTGTGCCTTTTATCTTAGCCAATCTAACAGGTGTTAGGTGGTATCTCAAAGTTGTTTTGATTTGCATCATTTCACTCATGGCTAAAGATGAAGAGCACTTTTTCAGGTGCCTTTTAGTCATTCTTAGTTTCTCAGCTGAGAATTCCCTTTTTAGATCTGTACCCCATTTTGTGATTGGGTTATTCAAGGTTTTGGGCTCTAGATTCTTGAGTTCTTTATATATCTTAGAGATCAGTCCTCTATCACTTGTAGGGTTAGTGAAAATCTTTTCTCGTTCTGTAGGCTGGCATTTTGTCCTATTGACAGTGTCCTTGGGTTTGCAGAAGCTTCTCAGCTTCAGGAGATCCCACTTATTGATTGTTGGTCTTAGTGTCTGTGCCACTGGTGTTATATTTAGGAAGTGGTCGCCTGTGTCAATTTGTAGAAGTGTATTTCCTACTTTCTTTTCTATCAAGTTCAAAGTGGCTGGGTTTAAGTTGCGGTCTTTGATCCACTTGGATTTGAGTTTTGTGCAGGGTGGCAGGCTCAGATCTATTTGCATTTTTCTACACACTTCCATCCAGCTATGCCAACACCATTTGTTAAATATACTATCTTTTTTCCATTGAATGTTTTGGGCCTCTTTGTCAAAGATCAGGTGTTCATGGGTTTTTGGGTTAATGTCTGGATCCTCAGTTCTATTCCATTGGTCCACAAGTCTGTTTTTATGCCAGTACCAGGCTGTTTTTATTACTGTAGCTCTATAGTATAGCTTGAAGTCAGGGATGGTGATACCTCCTGAGGTACTTTTGTTGAGTAAAATTGTTTTGACAATCCTGGCTTCCTGGCTTTTCTGTTATTCCAAATGAACTTGAGTATTGTTCTTTCAAGTTCCAAGAAATATTGTGTTGGGATTTTGATGGGCAGTGCATTGAATCTGTAGATTGCCTTTGGTAGAATTGTCATTTTTACTATGTTGATCCTACAAATCCAGGAACATGGGAGATCTTTCCATTTTCTGATATCCTCTTCAATTTCTTTATTCAGTGATTTCAAATTTTTGTCATTAGGTCTGTTACTTCTTTGGTTATAGTTACTCCAAGGTATTTAATACTATTTGCAGCTAATATAAAGGGTAATGTTTCCGTTATTTCTCTTTCAGCTCTTCTATCTTTAGTGTATAGAAGGCCTACTGATTTCTTTGGGGTAATCTTGTATCCTGCTACAAAGCTGAAGGTGTTTATCAGCTGTAGGAGTTCCTTGGAAGAATTTTGTGGGTCACTTATGTATACAATCATATCATCTGCAAATAGAGATAGCTTCACTTTTTTTTTTCTAATTTGCATCCCCTTAATCTTTTTTCATTCCCTTATTGCTTTAGCTAAAACTTTGAGAACTATATTGAATAGATAAGGGGAGAGAGGACATACTTGTCTAGTTCCTGAATTTAGTGGGATTGCTTTGAGTTTTTCTCCATTAAGTTTGATAGTGGCTGTTGGCTTCTTGTAAATCATCTTTATTATAGTTAGGTATTCTCCCTGTATTCCTGATTTCTCTAGGGCTTTAATCATAAGGGAATGTTGGAATTTTGTGAAAGGCTTTTCAGCATCTAAGGATATGATCATGTGGTTTTGTTATTTTAGTTTGTTTATACTATGGATAACATTTACAGTTTTTTGTATGTTATACCAGCCCTGCATTTCTGGGATGAAGCCCACTTGGTCGTGGTCGATGATATCTTTTATTCATTGTTATATACGGTTTGCCAAAATTTTGTTGAGAATTTTCACATCGATATTCATGTGGGAAATTGGTCTGTAATTCTCCTTCTTTGTTGTGTCTTTGAGTGGCTTGAGTATTGCGGTAATTGTGGCCTCATAAAAGGAATTTGGCAATATTCCTTCAGTTTCTACTGAGTGAAATAGTAACGGTAGTAATTCTTCTTTGAACGTCTGGTAAAATTCGGCACTGAAACCATCTGGACCAGGGCTTTTATTTTTGGGGAAGTTTTTAATGACAGCTTCAATTTTGTTAAGGGTTATAGGCCTGTTTAGGTAATTAATTTGATCTTCATTTAATTTTGGTAGGTGGTACCTGTCCAGAAAGGTGTCCATTTCTTCTAGGTTTTCCATTTTTGTGGAATACTGATTTTCAAAATATGATCTGATAATTCTCTGTATTTCCTGCGGGTCTGTTGTTCTGTCCCCCTTTTCATTTCTGATTTTGTTGATTTGAACACTCTCTCTCTGTTTTTTGAGTAGTTTGGCTAAGGGCTTATCTATCTTGTTAACTTTCTCAAAGAACCAACTCTTAGATTCATTGATTCTTTGTATTGTTCTTTTTGTTTCAATTGTATTGATTTCAGCTCTAAGTTTGTTATTTCCTGCCATCTACTCCTTCTAGGTGAGTTCACTTCTTATTGTTCTAAGGATTTCAGCTAAGCTGTTAGGTCTCTAGTGTGAGATTTCTCTTGGTTTTTCATATAGGCATCTAGCATTATGAATTTTCCTCTTAAGACTGATTTCATTGTGTCCCAAAAATTTGGATATGTTGTAGATTCATTTTCATTGAATTCTAGGAAGACTTTGATTTCTTTCTTAATTTCTTTCATGACCCAGAGATGGTTCAGCTGAGTGATGTTTAGTTTCCATGAATTGGTAGGCTTTCTTTGGGTTTTGATGTTGTTGAACCCTATCTTTCGACCATGGTGGTCAGATATGTAACAAGGGATTATTTCCATTTTTTTGTATCTGGTGATATTTGCTTTATGACCAATTATGTGGTCAATTTTGGAGAAAGTTCCATGAGGAGCTGAGAAATATGTATATTCCTTTGCCTTTGGGTGGAAGCTTCTGTAGATATCTATTAAATCCATTTGCATCATAACCTCTTTTAAACTCCTTATTTCTCTGCTGAGTCTCTGTCTGGTTGATCTATCCAGGGTTGAAAGTGGGGTATTGAAGTCTCCCACTATTTGGGTGTACGAATTGATGTGAGATTTGAGCTTTAGCAGTGTTTCTTTTACATAAGAAGGTGCCCTTATATTAGGGTCATAAATATGCAAGATTCAAATTTCCTCTTGACCAATATTTCCTGTGATGAATAAGTAGGGACCATCTGGGTCCCTTTTTACTGCTTTTAGCTTGAAGTGTACTTTGTTAGATATTAGGATTGCAACCCCTGCTTGTTTATTAGGACTATTTGACTGGAAAATCTTTTCCCAACCCTTTATTCTAAGCCTGTGTCTGTCTTTGCAGTTGAGGTGTGTTTCTTGTAGGCAACAGAAGGATGGCTTCTGTTGTTATATCCATCTTGTTAGTGTGTGATGTTTTATAGGGGAGTTGAGACCATTATTATTAAGGGAAATTAGTGACCATTGATTTATATTTCCTGCCATTTTTGGTGGTAACTTGTTTGTATTTCCTTTCTCTTGGGTATTCTTCTTTGGACATATTGATTTTTTGTGATTTCGTGGGTGTTTCTGGGGTCCTTAGGATGGAGTTTTCCCTCTAATGCTCTCTGTAGTGCTGGATTGGTAGATAGATATTCTTTCAGTCTGACTTTGTCATGAAATACCTTGATTATTCCATCTATATTGATTGATAATTTTGCAGGATATAGTATATTAGTTTGGCAGCCATGCTCTTTCAGTGTCTGTATAACTTCTGACCAAGCCCTTCTAGCTTTCATCTTTTCCATTGAATAATCAGGCGTTATTCTGATGGGTCTGCCTTTATATGTGAGTTGGCTTTTTCCTTTTGTAGCTCTTAAAATTTTTTCTTTGTTCTGTATGTTTTGTGGCTTGATTATAATGTGGCGTGCTGACTTTTTTTGGGGGGATCATATCTATTTGGTGTTCTGTAAGCTTCTTGTATCTTTATAGGTATTTCCTTCATTAGGTTAGGGAAGTTTTCTTCTATGATTTTATTGAAAACATTATCTGTGCCTTTGAGCTGGTATTCTTCTTCTTCTATTCCTATTATTCTCAAATTAGATCTTTTCATGGTGTCCCAGATTTCCTGGACATTTTGAGTTATGGCTTTTTTAGTTTTACTATTTTCTTTGACTGATATATCTAATTGAGCTACTGAGTCTTCCACTTCAGAGATTCTACCTTCCATCTCTTGAACTCTGTTTGTTATGCTTGTATCTGTGGTTCCACCTTTTTTCTTCAGGTTTTCTATTTCTATCTTTGCCTCATTTGTGCCTTTTTTATTGCTTCCATTTCAGCTTTTATTTCAGCTTTTATTTTCTGACATGTTTCTTTCATAGATTTGTTCATCTCTTCCAATTTTTTGTTTGTATTCTCTTCTATTTCTTTAAGGCTATTTTTCATATCTTCTTTGAGAGCTTCAATGATCATTAAAAAGGAATTTTTGGTGTTGCTTCCTTCTGTTTCCTCTTTATTGCTCAATTCAGGTCTTGTATTTGTAAGATCGCTGTTGGGAGCTGCCGCACCTTAAAGATGGTGCTGGCTCCTGTTCCCCATCTTCCTGATGGCGACTGCTTCTAGTAATGATTAACTCCATCCATGGGATGTGCTGAATTTACTAGCTTGCTTCTGTGTGCATGGCCCTATGGTGAAGGCCTACGTGGCATTAGCTGAGTGAAGGACTTGGGCTTAAAACTGGCTGCACAGGTTGGGAGAAGAACTACTGCAAAGGGCTACTACTGCAAGAAGTATCTGTAACAATAAAGGACCTGGTCAATTACCACAGAAGAATCCTGGTGCTGTGTCTTTTCCTGCTGGACGGGACGGGGCGTGGCGCAGCTGGTGGCCCGGACGGGGAGAGAGAAAAAACTCTCCCATGCAGGATTCAGAACTGTGGCAAGCAGGGGGGATAGCCGGATAAGTCTCACTGGGCATAGAGTGAGACCTGCGTGAAGCAGGAGCTCTGCTTGTAGATAAAGGCAGAGGATCAGGGAAATCACTGACGCGTGATTGAAACCTGATCGGGAATCTTGGGGCTGTCAGAACTAGGATGGGGAAAAATAATTAAGGAACACAGGAAACTAAAGGACCCGGAAAATGGGGGTTAATCAATCACATCCGATCATGATAGCCTTAAAGGAATTACTAAAGACTAATGGGGTAAAAATGAAAGCACAGAATTTACAGGCATTCTTAGATACCGTAGATCATTGTGCACCTTGGTTCCTAGTGAGTGGCTCTCTTACAGAAAGCTCCTGGGAGAAACTGGGCAAGGACCTTACTCATGCCCAGAAAGAGGGCAACCTCCCTCCTGGAATTATGCCAATTTGGTCAATGATTAGGGAATGCTTGGACAATCATGTAGGAGCAGCCGAATAAGAGCAGGGAGCTGAGGAATTATCAAAGTTGAAGGAGGAACAGTCAGACAGAGAATCTCAGAGTCAGGAGCAAGGAGCATCCGGAGGAGGCAGTCTCTATCCGACATTGCCATCTCTGGAGAAATTGTGTCTTACGTCATCTGATGATGAACGACACAGAAGCAATTGGGAGCGGGAGAAGGAAATCAGGCCTGCTCGGCGCGTTAAGTTGAAAAGGCAAAAAGAAAGAGCGAGAGAGATATCTAATGGACAGGGCACCTCTGCTATTAATTCTAACCAAAGACCCATGCCAGGGCTCTGTCCTAGATGCAAGAAAGGACGCCACTGGGCTAGTGAATGCAGGTCAGTGAAGGATGCCAATGGTCAATCATTACCTCAGTCACATCCTAGTCAGCCAAAAAACGGGAGATGGGGCCCCCGTTCCCAGGGCCCTCAAATATATGGGGCAATGGAGCAGAACAGCTGCTGGACACCTGCCAACAAGAGGCCATTGTTCGATCCACCACATGGCCAAGGCGAGCCACTACAGGTGCAGCAGGGCTGGACCTCTGTGCCACCACCAGACTTGTATTAACCCCTCAGATGGGAGTGCAGCTTATTGAGTTAGATTTTAAAGGACCCCTACCACCTGACACTGTAGGACTTTTGTTAGACAGATCTTCCTCTACTTTGAAAGGCTTGAAAGTGCATCCAGGTGTAGTGGACTCAGACTACACAGGAGTTGTTAAAATTATGGTAGAATCCCCAAAAGGAATTTTTCCAATCTCACCAGGAGACAAAATAGAGCAGCTGTTAATGTTACCCAGTCTACATGGCAAGTTTCAGGCTAACAATAAAAAGAGAGGAGAGCAAGGGTTTGGCTCTACAGGAATTGATATTGCCTGCTTGAGCCTGGACCTTGATGACAGACCCATGATGACCTTGACAGTGGATGGAAAAAGGATTACTGGGCTGCTAGACACAGGTGCTGACAAAAGTATTATTGCAGAAAAGGATTGGCCATCAGGGTGGCCAGTTCAAATCTCCAGTCAGACTTTGCAAGGGTTAGGGTACGCACAAGCTTTGCTGTAAGTGCTAGAGAGCTACAATGGGTTAGTGAAGAAGGCCAGAGAGGAAAAATACAACCTTACACCTTAGAGCTTCCTATTACCCTGTGGGGAAGAGACATTTTAAAGGATCTAAAATTCAAACTTACAAATGAATACTCTCCTGAGGCTCAGACAATAATGAGAAACATGGGATATGTCCCTGGAAGAGGGATAGGCAAATGCCTTCAATGCATCACAGATCCCATAGAGGCTCACCCTAAGCATAACCGTAATGGGTTGGGTTTTTCCTAGGGGCCACTGGGGATAGTATTCCCATAACTTGGAAGACTGAGGAGCCAGTATGGGTTCCTCAGTGGCTGTTAACTCAAGAAAAATTGCAAGCAGCCTCAGAACTAGTTGCAGAGCAGTTGGCACAAGGACATATTAAACAATACACCTCACCTTGGAACACACCCATCTTTGTTATAAAAAAGAAATCAGGTAAATGGAGATTATTGCATGATTTAAGAGCCATCAATGCCCAAATGCAACTCATGGGACCAGTCCAACATGGACTGCCACTCCTTACCACCTTGCCTTCACATTGGCCTATTATTGTTTTAGATATTAAAGATTGTTTTTTCTCCATACCACTTTGCCCTCAAGATACAGAGAGATTTGCTTTCACAGTACCATCCTGCAATCATGAGCAGCCTGACCAGCGGTTTGAATGGGTCGTGCTGCCTCAAGGGATGGCTAACAGCCCTACAATGTGTCAAATGTTTGTTGGGAAAGCATTAGAAAAGGTTAGGAAAGAATTTCCTTCAGTAAGATGCATTCACTATATGGATGATGTGCTAATTACAGCCAGGACTGAACAACTAGTGCAGGAAGCTTATGTTAGGATTCAGAAAGCCTTGCAAGCTCATGGTCTATGCATTTCTCCAGAAAAAGTGCAACAGCATCAGATAGTGAATTATTTAGGTGCAAAAATTACTCCAGCAGTCATTGAGCCACAAAAAATAGAAATTAGGAAAGATGGCTTAAAGACTCTTAATGATTTTCAAAGACTACTAGGAGACATTAATTGGATACGAGGTTATTTGAAATTGCCAAATTATGAACTTAAACCATTATATGACCTGTTGAAGGGGGATCCAGCCCTCGATTCACCTTGACAATTGAATCCAGAGGCCCATGAGGCATTGCAAATAGTGGACCGTCGTCTCTCTGAAGCAAAATTAATAATAACAGAAGGCCCACTTCAACTATGTATATTGGATACTTATAGACAGCCTACAGGAGTATTGTGGCAAGATGGACCACTGCTCTGGATTCACCCTAGAGTCTCACCTAGCAAAAGTATAGAGCATTATCCCACAGCAGTTGCACTGCTTGCAGAATTAGGATTGCAACAGACTTTGCAATATTTTGGCCGCTATCCAACAACAATAGTAGTGCCTTTTACTGCAGAGCAAGTATCAGTGTTGTGTGCAGCTATAGATGAATGGGCAATTTTGAGATGCACCTTCCCAGGTAACATTGATAATCACTTCCCAGATGACCCCCTCATGACATTTTTCAAACACCACCCAGTAGTATTTCCAAAAATTACCAGAGTTCAGCCAATTCCACAAGCATTAAATGTATACACAGATGGTTCCAAAACAGGTGTAGGTGCATTCCTAATACAGGGTCAACAGGTGCAACGCAGGCAGTTTGAGCCTGGCACTCCACAAGTAACTGAGTTACAAATTGTGATTGAAGTGTTTAAGCAATGTCCTTTT
>PVIH01015682.1:0-48643 GCA_004025045.1 Sigmodon hispidus
AAAAAAAAAAAAAAAAAAAAAAAAAAAAAAAAAAAAAAAAAAAAAAAAAAAAAAAAAAAAAAAAAAAAAAAAAAAAAAAAAAAAAAAAAAAAAAAAAAAAAAAAAAAAAAAAAAAAAAAAAAAAAAAAAAAAAAAAAAAAAAGATTCCCAGTGCAGGTATAAATAGCCAACAGAGAATGAGGAATCTGTATGAGGTTTCTGGGTACAAGTCAAGAAGACATGGTAGGACCATCATCTTGAGATCGGAGATACTGTGATTATGTACAAGGTAGAGTGTCACAAGATCAGCCCAATTACAGTAACAGTTTTCATATAGAATTGGGAATGCTGTCAGAACCTACCCCAGGTTCAAGTTTCACTTGCTCCTGCCCAACCAAATGCTTATAAGCAAGCACCAGCCACAAGTGGTCTTGAACATGCTAGACTACATGTAAGGAAGAAAGTTGGTCATGGTTGGGCTTCTGTGATGGAGCTTCCATTCATCAATGTCTATACATGAATAGGACTTTGTAGTGATGCAGCTGTGTCTGAATCACTCCCCCTCACCTGTGCTTCAGCAAATGATCCCAATAAATCTATTGTCTCTCAAGTCTACATTTGAACAGAATTCATCTTTTGGTCCATCCAAGAGATAAATAGGCATTTCTGTTACCTCTCATGGAAAATTTATACAATATCTGAAAACAGACAGAAGGATTACTTCTAGTTCCATAGAGTAGTTGGAGAATCTGTTCTATGAAGTAGTGGTTACTAAGTAAACATGAGGTGGTGAAATAAAAATACCTGGAAATGATAGATAATTCTTGAAAAATCTGTTGTTTAGCGGTAAAAATAGGGTGTTGCCTAGAGGTGAAAAGCCACTGAATTGGGATTGGCTTGCCCCTTCTTTTTCTGGAAGAATGAACTATCAATTTTAAATGCCAATGAAAGAATCTCAAGAAGAAGACAGAGTACATGATAGAATGTGCCTTAAAGAAGATGGTGTTCCATGCCAGCACAAAACCAGGTAGTGGGCTGGAAAAAGTAGAGAGATTTTAACAAGGGACAGGACAGGGAGGCACCTGCAGATAGGAATACCTGCTAACAGAACAATGATGGGTTTCTTTCTAAGGCCCCAAGTTTCCTGTGCATTATAATGGGCAGTTGTTAAATAATGACCAAGAATGTCTTAAGTAACAAGCAAATCTATACATGGATCTTCCTAAGAAGAATGGAATCATAAAGCAAATGAAACTGAGACACACCTGTATAATAGTTTTCATTATGGTAACAAAATGCCTGATAAAATATACTTATGAATGGAAAGGTGATTTTGGCTTACAGTTTCAGGGCATAGTTTATTGTGTAAGGGAAGGCATGGTAGCAAGAATATGGGACAGCAAGTCACACTCTGTCCATAGTCAGAAAGCAGAGAAAGACAAGACTTCACTTGCTTTCTCCTTTTTAAGCAGTTCAGAGCTCAGCCTATGGGATACTAAGATCTGCATCCAGGATGAGTCCTCCTTCCTCAGTCTCACTGACTCACTCAAGAGGTTTGCTCAAGGATGACAATCCTATCGTGTTATCTATGAAGACCTGTTGCAGTGTGTGTCTCCACTCCAGTGTCTACATGTCTTAAGTATAGTAGACAGAGTTGAGATGGAAGGTGGAGTGTAGACAAAGAACTTTGTGTGAAGGAAAACATTGGGACTGTGTTCATGTAGCCTATAATAAAGACATTTAGATGTCTCATAATGAAAAAGAAGCTACAGAAAAATAAAAAAATATATAATATACATTATATGTTGAAGCAAAATGGCTTCCATTCTTTGCACTCAAGAAAGTAGCTGGTACGTCAGCAATGACAAGGACTCCCACAGGAGGAAAAGATTTATCAATATTTGTGTGACAAGAGACCAAGGAAGGACAAGGCTATCTATTGCTACAATATGTGAAATGTGGGAAAAGTAAAGAAGGTGTGATATAAATTAATTCTAAAAATAAAGAAAAAGAAAAAAAGAAAAAGCCAAGTCCATTCCTCCCATGCTGCATAGCTTAAGACAGGAAGAAATGGAAGCCTCAGCTGATAGTGAGATAGAAAAGAAGGCTGACTTCCTAACCTTTGTTATAATGTTCTTCAGAAACCTCAGTTTCCCAGGCAAGGCTGGATGGAACCTTCAAGGTCTTGAATGTACAATGGGAAACAGGAGCTTTCCCAATTTCTGTTCTAAAGCAGCCACCATCAGGACCAACTACTTTCTCCAATGGGGAACTGCTTAACACAGGTTTACATGATCCATAGTTAGAGGGCAGTGACCTACTGAGAACCTCTTGGGGTTTTCACCACTCCCTTCACAGAATCTGCAGGCTTCATATTCTGCTAGATAAAAAGCTGCCAATGCAGCCCAATCAGCAAATGCCAGAGAAGGTCAAGTGTATGTCAAGCCTCTGATTGTTACTAAAATTTTTAAGATGAGAGCCTGGAACATAAAATTCCCTAGCAAGCCAGACTCCCCACCCATATTTATACTCACACATTAAAGAGACAAAGTGATAAGGAAAGAAGCATTGTTTCATGTGGACATATAGAGAAGTAGAACAAAAAGACCCAGTGACACACCCTGCACACACCTCAGTGTCCATGTTTGGCATTCACACAAGGTTAATGTTGGAATGAAGAGGCAGAGGAATATATAACTAAGCAGCCATTAACATCAGTGAAGCCTACCATTACTATCTCAGATCAAGAGTTTCCTGCAAAAGCCTCTGAAGAGTTGTCAAAACTGTGTAGAGTTCCTTTCATGGTAAGGAACACCCCTCTGGCTGGCACGAGAGTTCAGTGTTTTCCTCTCCCAAAAGGAGATTCCTGGAGAAAGCTAATTCTTTGTGGTATGTTTGTCATGATAAGCAGAAGTATCCTTTAAAATATCTTTAATTTTACTGGGACATTCACATGATGAGGAACCACTTTAAGAGATCATCGTTCTTCCCTTTTATATGGTGGATGCCTCTTACATCACAAAAAACAAACTCCCAATCTTTCAGCCTTTATTGTAAATCTTCTAACCCCAAAACACAGAAAGTAGAGGACAGAACCCCCCAAGTGAGTTTTCTTATACATAAAAAGTTTAATGCATTAATAATTTGTATCTACATATATATTTAATTATTATTTTTAATTTGTTCAAACTGATATCTGCCTGTTTTTAGAGATTTAACAGACTGTACACAATTTTTAAATTACTTCCTGTTTCAGCTAAATCATCTGTCTATGAGTCATAATTCTGAACACTGATATAACTGCACAGCATGACAGACAGAGCAGGTGTGGAAAACTGTGTTGAATTTCCCTTCACTGTAGGCTATCCCGTGGTCTCTCCGAACATAAAAAGCTGCATAACTTCTGATATGAGACCATTTCTTTAGACCAATTAGTTTCACCAACCCTAACAAAGCAAATAGCAGTCAGCTCAGCCTACACTCTCCTTTGTCAAGTCAGTCTGCACAATATATCCTAGAAGGAACTCAGTTTAAGTCTCTGATTTGCCTTCAAGTCAGTGTAAGACAGCAGTAGTGCATTAGTCAGGGTTCTCTAGGAGAACAGAACTGACTATATATACATACACATATATGTGGATTTATTAGAGTAGCTTACAGGCTGTGGTACAGCTAGACCAAAAATAGCTGTCTACTAATGAGAAGTACAAGAATCCAATATTTCTTCAGTGAGGTTGAGGCTGGATGTCTCAGCTGCTCTTCAGTATATACTAGAATCTGAAAAAGCAGGCTCTAATGCCAGCAAAGAAA
Source organism: Sigmodon hispidus (assembly GCA_004025045.1). Lineage (NCBI taxonomy): Eukaryota > Metazoa > Chordata > Mammalia > Rodentia > Cricetidae > Sigmodon > Sigmodon hispidus. The sequence goes on from PVIH01015682.1 coordinate 3,787, forward strand.
TGAACTTGTTAGTAAGAGCAAGAACAAGTGGGTAAAGAGAAAGAGCTTCCTTAATCCCTGTACCTTACATAGGATGCCAGAAGAAAGGGTGGTTCAGACTACAGAGGTATCTTTCTACTTCAAAAGATCCAGATTAAAAGTGGGTCTTCCTACTTTAAATTATTTAAGAAAATTGTCCCAAAGATAGACCCAACCACTTGGGTTTTGATTAACTCCAGATGTAGTCAGGTTGACAACCAACAATAGCCATCAAAAGTATGTTATTAAGATTCCTGAAAGATCAAGCTAAAAGTAATTAAAACTTGATTTTAATAATGCTAAGAAGAAAATAAGAGCATCAAATAAAATCAAGATACTCAAAGGTACAAATGAGACCCTTGTTATTAGAAGAAGGCTAACGAAGCAGAAATTGGCTGCAGACATTGCAAATCCATGATCCAGACATGGCTACTGTAAGAAACATAAGGGCCATAAATGCTGTACATTTTATAAAGAAGAAAATGAAGTATTTTTTGCATTATCTGATAGAACTGATAAGCAATCATCAAATTGAATCATATGAAAACAGCTTACAAAGAATATATCAAGAAATGGCCAAAATAGTACAATAAAGCCCCAAATATCAAGATTCTGATGGCATTCTATTTCCTTTATTTGGATAGAAAAAAAGAAAATAATTTCTACTTACCTATTTGAAAATATTTATTGGGCATCTACTGTCAACAGTTGAAGAGTGGTATCTATGTATAACATAAACAAAAGCCTGGTTCTAATAGATGTTACAGTCTCTTGTTAGAGAGGGAAGGAGAGGAAGCAAAGTGAACATAGGAACATAATGTACATCAGGCATGAATAAATGCAAACAAGGAATGGAGTGCAATAGGACAAATAAAGTGAGAAATTATGTTATTTTAGGTATGTAAACTTTCCTAGGGAGCCATGAACAAGCATCTTTTCATCCCAGACAAGGCACCAATGACCAAAGAAACCATCCAAGTCTAGCCTAGTAAAGCAGTAAGGTGACTGGAGCTACTTAAACAAGCCTAGGTGTGGATGAGCAGGTATAATGCAAGGCAATAGTATTACCAAAAAGCCCACCTCAGGAGAGATGCATCCCTGGAAACGATCAGAAAGTCTTAATTCTACTTGCATAACCTTGTGTGGGGGTGCCTCTGAAACCTTGCAAGCTTCACTTACTTCTTGAGTTTGTGTGTTTCCTGATCTTACCGCCATCCTTCCTCTTTCCAGGAAAGAATGTTTCACTTCACATGAAATAACTGATCATGAGTTGCTAATAGAAAACAACTCATTAAGGGCATGTTTTAGCCATGCCTATTTAAAAAACATCAAGGTCATTGTGTATATTAAAAGAAAATGATTGCAAAAAGAAATCCAGGGTATCTGCCCAGTCATGAGCTGCAAATATGCTTGGGGGTTGAGGGGCGCATCTAGTCATGGGGACTAGGAAGGCCTGAGCAAAACCTCTGAACTAAGAAGTCAGTCATCCATAATAAGGTCATTCTTTTTTTTTCTTGTAAATGGCAATATTTAATTGGGGCTAGCTTACAGTTCAGACACTGAGTTCTTAATCAGTATGGCAGGGAGCATGGCAGCATGCAAGCAGACATGGTGCTGGAGAAGGAGCCGAGAATTCTGCATCTCAGTTGTCAAGTGGTAGGAAAAGAAAGACACTGGGTCTATCTTGAGCTTTTTGAAACCCCAAATGCCACCCCCTATGGTTGGATTATGCTGGTAATGTAATTATTTGTCCCACCTATGGGTTTAATAAAAGCTGATTGGCCAAAGACAAACAGGAATTGTGCATGGGGCTACCAGGCTAAGAAAGCTCAGAACATCTCAGAACAGAGAGACACCAGACACAGATGCCAGAGTTGCCGGAGCTGCCAGGAGATTCAGAGGAAATGATGCTCTGAGAAAAGGTACCTAGCCACACAGCTGAACAAGAACAAGATGGGTTAGTTAAGATGAAGGAGGTAGCAAGTTATATGCCTGGGCCCTAGGTCAATCAGTGTAAAACTAATTCAAGCATCTGTGTGATTCTGTGGGACTGTGGGTCCAAACCTCTGGTCCACATCTGGAAAGTCTGGGCCAGAACCATTTACAACCCCCAGGACCTCCAATAAGAACATACCTCCTATCCCAATTTAATAGTGTCAGTCCCTAGTGTGCTAGCATTCAAATCCATGGACCTTTGGGGGCCATTTCTATTCAAACTACCATATTAGGGGGGATTAAAACATTTTGCATGAAAGTTTTATGAGGGAGGGAGATCAAAGGTAGAGGAAATTTACTGAATACCTATCCTTTGCAAGTAAGCCAAATAAGGTCATTCTTGATTGCTTATAAAAATGTGGGCCACTGGATTTATTTATGTCAAAGATGAATAATTAATTAAAATCAGAAAGGAAACTGGTAAGTTTAGGGCTTTACTCCATCATAAGCATGGTGGTATAATTAGTCATCTGAATGTCTAGTATTCTGACACATTCACTGCAGTCAGACTGAAATCAGTTCTCCAACAAAAACATGACTAGTCAACAGGATGTAATGGGCTTTGGGGTATCTTGGTACCAGCAGGTTAATATAGCAACTTTAGCTAAATATACATAAGAAAGATTTCATCTTATGGTTTAGTATTCAATCCTTTAGTCAGTGGGGTAGGGGAGGACATTAGTTATTTTGCTTTTAAATAAGTGTTCATTTTTGCCCACCTGAAAAAATAATCTTCCACTTGCCATTGCTATTGAAGTTTGAGTCATCTTCCTGCTTTTGTGTGAGATTGGAAGGCTTTGACTTTGTGCCACTTTTATTAACTGCTTGTGTCATTGAAGGTATTAGCCTCTTAGTTTCCTAGGAGAAAGACCAAGTAAAGGATGGATAATGTGTTACTCTATCAATTTGCTACGTCAGGAACGACAAAGGCTTTCTGCCCAATCTGAGCAACAGGCTTGACACCTGACCTTGAGTTTTGTGCAACAAAAAAAAAAGCGTCTTGCTCTGCTTTGAAAGATGAATGCATTTTTCTGATAATAACACACTAATATCTTGATAGTAACAGGTTTGCTAAAGGAAAAGGTTAAATTCAAAGCTATTCTTCTATTATCAGGTATTTTGTATTTGTTAAGAGTAGGAAAGAAGGAGGAAACCAGGGAAATGTTGCAATGATTTCCTTCTCATTCTTTTTGGGACTTTATAGCCAAGTCTTTATGGGAATGTGTTCCAAATAACAATCTCACCTGGAGATTTCTCTATGAGACAGCTTGTATAGAGTTTATTCTGATTTTAGCAAGTGAAGAATGTCGTGGGAGTATGCTCTTTTATGCTATAAATATTTGTTTAATAAAATGCTGATTGGCCAGACACAAGGCTGACATGAAGTATAGGCAGAGCAACCAGACAAGAATTCTGGGAAGAGAAAGAGCAGAAGAGAGGCCAGCCAGATGTAGAGGAAGCAACACAAAAAAGGTGTACTGAAGAAAAAAGGATACCAAGCCACTAACTAAACATAGCCATGATTTATGGGTCAGTTTAAGATTAAGAGTTAACAAGTAATATGGCTGAGCCATAGGGCAAACAGTTTATAGTTAATCTAAGCCTTTGTGTGATTATTTGAGACTAAATGACTGTGAAACTGGCTGGGAGAGACAGAAATTTCTGACTACAGGAGGAAGAAGACTAAGAGTCAGCATGGTGATAGGTATTGATCAGTATTGATCTAATCATCACAGCTCTGATCTTTTCTGCTCTTTGTTAACTTCTTTTGGTTTTAACTACAAATATGTTCAAAAGCTAATGATCTTGCCACATCTCTGCTATGGACATCTTTAGAGTATTAAATTCCCATCCACAGACCTCTTCTGTCTTGGTCATTCTCATTGGTTTGCCCATGGCTTCATCTCCTAACCTGATAAAATTCAGTCTTTTCACATATAAACTTCCCCTCCGAGTGATCTCCAGCTCCTCAAACCCAATTATTTTGGTCAAGCTTTGCCTTTCTAGAAGAGTCATCACTCATTTGCTCACTATAAGTATGCTGGAGTGTTCTGGAAGCTGGAGGTAGAGAATCATGCTTTATCAGAAGGAAATGGACACAGTAAAACTAATGGCATGTGACCTTCTATTTTGTGTGTGGGGAGGTACTGTCTTTCTCTGCTTTGAAAAATAGATGCATTGTTTTTCAGCTAGCTACACATTCCTGTCTTGAGAGTAACAGATTTGATAAGGCAATATGATAATGTATAATACAACATGGCAATGTAGCAATCATTTCCTGCTCAGACTGTGGCTTACCACAGAGGGCATGGGTGCAAAGCAGACCTGGGAATGGAACACAGGCTTCAGAGATGAATAATTTATGCAAACCACATTGCCCAGAGTCTTTCTATTTGACATTTGCCTTCTGCTGTGTCTGTGACCACTCCATCCACTTTCACACAGACTCCTTCTCATTCTTGGACCTCTGTTACCACCATAGTGGCTGTATATTGGAGGTAAACATTGCTCTGGGATCCACATTTTTTTCATTGCAGGCAGAGGGCTTCGCCACTTGGGGGCTGGCTGTTGGAGTAGCAGACATGACAGCTATTTATTGTGTAGGGCTGTTTTTGCATTGCATTACTGGCTATGAAGCATCCCTGCAGTACGACACTGAATACCAGAACACCTTACAAAAGTTTTCAGTTTGTACCTGAGGAAGTAGAAGAAGACCCTACGGAGGCCCACTGACACCTTTATTTTACCTTCTCTAAAATAGTGCTGAATAATGTCTCTCAAATCAATGCCCTCCTTTGAAACTAAAAATTCTTTCAAATATTCCTACTTAACTAATCTGGAACTCAAGAAGAGTAGCTGATTTGTCTGATGACCGAGTCCTGTAATGGGATATTTATCTGTGTCTCTAGTGTATGACATGATGCTCTGCATCTTTATCACCACCTTCATAGAAAGGTCCCTCTGCTTCCACTATCCTTTTCCTTATGGTATCTTCTATCCCATCACACAGGCTAGGCTTTCCAGCAGTTTTAAAATTCATAGTATAACCTCAATAGACTTCTATGGTAGATACCTTAGCTAGAGTTTTTATTGCTGTGGTAAAACATCATGTCCAAAAGCAACTTGGGAAGAAAGGATGTATTTCACCTTCTAGCTTATAAGTCCATCACTGAAGGGCGCCAGAGCAGGAACATAAGACAAACATAGAAGCAGGAACTGGAGCAGAAGCCATGGAGAAATGTTGTTTACTATGTTTTTTCATATGGCTTGTTCTGTCTGGTTTCTTATAGCACCCATGACCACCAACTCAGGGTGAGTTGGACTCTCCCATATCAATCATCAACCAAGAAAATGCCCCCATACAGGCTTGCCTATAGGCCAATCTGGTGGGGACATTTTCTTAATTGAGGTCCCTTCTTCTAAAATGACTCTAGCTTGTGTTACGCTGACGTAAAGACTAGCCAGCACTGTAGAATTAAGGGATATAGTAAAACCCAGCTCCAAAAACACTCTTGAGCACTTGAACAGAAATATTTAAAGCCCTCTAAATGTATAATGGATCTTGTTAAAAAAAAATCTTTAGAACAAAACTAAGACAGGAACAAAACCAAATGTATCACATCGCTACTTCTAAGCCCCTCCCTACACCTTCCAGGTTACAGCTTGAATATGGACCAATAGTTATTGCCAAACAAAGAGTTCTATTAAAATCTCTTGATGAAAAGCAGAATCCCAGGGACTAGACTCCCAGCAAAAGATGAAAGGAAACAATACTGAAAACTAGAATCCCACCTTTCAAAAGACAATAGCATAGGAATTTGATGATCTAAACTTTAGCTCAAAGGGGAAAAGAAAAAATTATCCCTTTTCACAACAAAAATGGCTACAAACACAACTGATTCCCATTCCTCAATAGATGACTTGGAAGTAGAAAGGGGATTGATTGGGGGGGCGAAGATGGGTAAATAGGAGTGAGAGGAATGTAAGGGAAGGATAGTAGTTGGATATGAATACAAAAAAACATTTATAAATGTATAAAACTGACACAAATAAAAACATTAATAATAAAAGCAAGTGCTCATGCATGTTTATAATGATGTCACCCTATTTGGACACTGGGGAAAATTCAAACTGAAATATGCTTTAAAAAATCCCACAGGCTCATCCATGCAACAAGACCTCAAAGAATTCTGTGAATGCCTCTCCAATGAAAATAACCTCAGAAAGATACTAGTTGTGAGATGTTTGGGTAATCAAGATACCATAATTCTTAATCAACAGAAAGAAATAATAGCAATTTTAGCCCCACAAATATTTCAAGTAGTAAAATTATTGCACCAAAATGTCTTCCTTTTAAAAGAGGAAACTGAATATGATTAAGCAAGATACTATGGGAAGTTATGAGTAACATTTGGAAGAAATAAAGTTGGGGTTATAAATATGAATGAAACTGAACGTTTATGCTAGAGATAAATAGCAGTTGTCACCTATCTAAAGCAGGAATAGTGAAAAGGGACAAGAATCTAAAGATAACTTCCAGTAATCAGCCAGGGAAACCAGGTGTTCAAATATGAAGGAGAAATGAGGAGCAACCAGATGATACTAGCGCCACCTGACACATCTCTCACTGGAGTACTGGATAAAAAGAGATGTAGGAGGTATGGCTTGGTGTTAGGACCCAGGATGAAAACTCACCAGAACTGTAGAAAAGATACAGATGCAGGTTTAATTGAAGAAGAACACCCTCATTGGATAGAAAACACAGATTGCATATGAAAGAAATTGTCTACCCAGTATCTTTTTGATCATGAGCACATTAAAAGCATTCTCTAATACTTAAAAAAAATATTGTAAAGAAGTATACTACATATAAGCTAGAGAGACAGAGACAGGGACAGAGAGAGATGATAAATTATAAATAAGACATAAAGTTTTTTTAAGTAAAGTGTTTGCAGAAGCACTATCACAATAGCAAAGATATGAAATAAAATGAAGTATTTCCAGTACATGAATGGATAGAGAAAATATAATATGTAGATTCAGAATACTATAAAACCTTTTAAAATTAGGTTGTTATATTATTACAGCATCATGTATGGACCTGAGGACATTTTGTTGAGTGAAACAAGCCAGGCATTGAAAGTACCACATAATCAATCACCTTTATGAAAAGACATTTAAAATGTTGCACTCATAGGAGCAGAGAGCTGATAATGATGACCACAGACTGGAGATGAGAGGAAAAATGTTGTCAAAGAATGCAGAAGGTTAAATAGGAAGACAGCATTCCAGAGATCTACTTACAATTCAGTCCATAATGTGTCATATTTAGGAAATCATTGAGAATATGTAAATATGATAAGAATGTGGAGCAGTAGACATGTTAATTAGGTCAACTTAGCCACACCACTGTGAGTGCATGTACTAAAACATTATGTTGAATGTGACAAATGTATAAAATTTCTACTTGAACTTGAATGTTAAAATAATCTTAAAAGGCAGATTAGACAACTTCATCTCCCATTCTTTTAGGCGGTATCAGCTTGATACGAAAAATATAACAATAGCAACCCAAAGGCAAATTATAGACCAATGGCATTCATGTACATAGTCACAAAATTCCTAAACCAAGTGACAAAGCCTCCCCGATCACTCTTTATATGCATATAATATGTGTGTGCCATCTATAATGACATCATAGTTTCTGACATTATCAGAAAATATCTAAAAATGCTATAAGGATAAAAAAAAAAAGACCTGACAAACCATTAAACAAAATCAGTAACAATTAATAATTTTAAAAATTTTAGCAGGATGAGTGGACACAAACTCCCTTAGACATGAAAATGAACTATTTTGTTTTAAGTAGTGGCATCACCATAACATAACTATTCACAGAATTTTCCTTAAGATTTGTAAGCACAGAGCCCCCGAAGGACAGTTAGGTTAGCACTGAACTGAAAGTCACAGCCACTGCATTAGAACTGGAGGAATGTGAAGAGATGGAAGCTGCAAACAAGAAAACAGACTCATATTAACAACAATAAATGGATGCAGCGGGTTGCTTATATATATATATATATATATAACTATATAATAAAACAATAATAAAAAGAGGCCACAAATTTGAGATGGAGTGGGGGAAGTGAGGAGACTTGGGAGGGGCTAAAGGGGGGGAGGAGGATAGAATATCACATAATCATATTTTAATTAAAATTTAAATATGGTTAATAACTTTTCCAGAATTATCAATCTTCCAACATTTTCAATGCAAAAGTAAAATGACACATTTTACTTAATTAAAGAAAAAAATTAAGAGAAACATAAAGAATCAGAATCAGCTTGCAGTGCCAGCCCATCTCTGGTAGCACTATTTATAGTTTGTTCCAAGGACCTTTGATGTAAAGGAACTAACCAGGCTCCTGAGGGGGCCACCATCCCAATGACCTTAGTTAAAACCAAAACTAATGTCACTCGGAGCGACTTGGCCCATGCTGCTTTCCTAAAGCCTGCTCAGAATTATGAACTGTCATCAAATCTGTCACTTGATTCCATTCCAATTAATCTCATTCATTTGAATAGGATTCAAATGATTAAATTGAACTGCAGCAAATTTTGCTCAGTGAAATTGGCCTATGATTGAAATCTATTAAGTTCAATTCAATAAAATAAATTTAAATATTATTCAGTAAAATTAATTCTTAATTAATTAACATTTCAGTTCAGGTCCAATCTGAACTTCTATGCTACATTTCTATATTTGTCCCTGGCTCAAATCAATAAGATAAAGCAAAATCCAATGTAATTCTGAAAGATACAACCTTAAGCTAATCAACTTTATTCATTTCTCGTCTTCCCTAATCAGATGGGTTGAGTGACATTCAATCACAGCGAGATAAAATGTTCACCTTTAATGATCAAATTGAATGTTTATATCAGATCTTTAAAATGATGCATTTTCCCCACTGTCTGCAGCATAAAATCTGCAGAACATTGCTGGATTTGTTCTTTTGTTTGGTCTCTATCCAAACATAGGCTGGCATAGAATTGGGTGACTGGAAAACAAAAGAGAATATTATTATACAGCTTAAGACATTAATTTCTCAAAAAAATTATAGGGAGCTTGAAATGATATGCTTCTGTATCTAAGATAATACCAAGATGTGTAATTTTTTAACTTTTAATTTAACCAGTAAAATATAGACATTTTTAATTCAGAATTATGATGATTAAATTGAAAATAAAAAGGTAATAACTATGGTATGCTAAAAATATGAATTAAATGAAGGTGCTTCTATAAAAAATACCATGACCACCTCTTAATATCTGTGACCTTGCTTTCCCTTGCCATCTCCTTTCTCTGCGATGTTTTTTAAGGAAACAAAACTAAAAAACACTGGAGCCCACCAGCCATTGGCTGTGACCTGTAAGACATGAGCTAACAAAAACCTTTCTCTTAGATATTTTGCAAGGAAAAGCTGACTGATATAATACCTTGCTAGTGTATATTCCTTGTTATAGAAATAGTGAGAGACAAGTGAAGACTGTGGGTAGTAAAGGTACATGTACCTGTTTCTTTATATACTATTCCAAATGTCTGATGAGCTAAAGTCATTGCTGTTCTTGCTCCAGGTTAATATATTGCAGACTTCTCTGGTAAGAAACTCCCACAGGTAATCAATGACAGTCTCAATATTTTCCTTTGAGCTTTTCATAGCCTTATCCAGTAGGCCAGGGAATCTTCATTGTTTACTGAATTCTCCAGAGGACAGCAGACAAACTGGAAACTCTCTCTTGTATCTCTACGTTATCTTCCAATAGTCTTGGGGAAGGGGAGGCACTGTAAACAGATATACTCATTACATGTCTTCACTGCCTAGGCCTCTTGCTTCTCTAAGAATCTTGAGACATGGGCTCCATGTTCAAGTTTTTAAAAGTGAGTATATTGAGGAAAACAAACTCCAAATATCAATGAAGACTGACTGACTCTAAGAACTGTAGAACTAGTGGCCAGTTCTAGCTTCCCATTCCTGAGATCAGGAGTCCGTATTACCTTTAGTTTGGAGCCCTGATTTCCTTGGGCCATGCACATTTCACACTTAAGAAAAAGGGAACACCAGCCTAATCTTGGAAACTATAGTTGCCAGATTATTTGAAGAAGAAGAATATGGTAGCTAACTTGTCTCAAAATGTTCACCTTGCTCCACCAGGGAGGGGCTTGCCACTCAAGCTCTTCCATCCCGCGTCCCCTCTAGGCCAACCACAGTAGAAGAAAGGTTCTCCCTGGTAGCAGGATGTTCTGCATAGACAATGGATCAGTTCTGGTGGCTGTAACTAATTAGCATATCATTTGTAACTTGATTGCTGTGATGAGATGAGAGCGGTTGGTGCTGTTCAATGACAAGTTGGAAGAGGAATAGTCACACAATGCAGTGGTAAAAATGGTAGGAAGGAGGGCATGAGACAGCAGAACCTGAGTTACATAGGAAATCCAGCCTGAAATCACAGATTAGTTACTATACTTCCTGTCCAGGCATGACCACTGTACTAAATATGTGTGTCTATCCAATTACAGCATGTGAAATCTGAATATATACAATAAAAAAATTAAAGATTGAATCCTGTCATTTTGCATTTATAGTATACTCAAACAGATTAGCTGCAAAGGAGCTGCCAGCAGGGCACTAAATGCCACTGTGGTTAGTGCAAGTTGAAGCTGTTCCGTTTTCTCTTGCTAAAAAATCTCCTGTGAATCCATAAAATATAAGTAAGCAATAGTTAAATGTTTTCATCTAGGGCACTATAAAGCCTTGGGGTGTCGTTTTATGTATCTTCTAGAAGTGGATGAATTAAACTCACTAGACACTCCGGTCACAAACTTGAGTCTTGTTTGAGTACATGACAATATACTAGTTAAGCATCCCTATTAAGCCACACACAGCACAGACCTCTATTCTAAAGAACACATTCAGGAAAACCTATGTACAGACTACATTTTCCAAAGGTCTCCATGCATTTGGTCTGGCACTTCTGCAACAATTTGTTTTAACAAGACTGGTCATTCCCTTAAGAGCCCTCTTTCTCCTTCTAGATTTATCCAGCTCATAAGAAACTCTTTGCTGTGATACAATTTGATCTGAAGTGGATTCAAACAGCAGAGCGATTAGACTTCAGTCCACCAGTGCTTGGCTGATTGAATTCACTGTGCCTCACCTTAACAGCCTGGTGTCTCATTAACCTAGAATGTGGCATCTGACCACAGTGGCTCACCTACATAACAGAGTTAACTATCATCTTCATAGTCTAAGGTGAAAGACAAGTGTCTAAACTTCTGGATAATTTATTTCTTTTCTTACCACTTCATAGTCTTCTCTTTTAAAAAGTTTTCCACTTCAATGGCTTTTCACTGTTTTCTCCCAAAGCCAATTAATAGGTAAGTAAAGGGTTATAAAACAAAAACAACAAAAAATAGCATTTCATTAGGATAGTGTTGGAATGAGGCAGCTCTTCGCTCAAAAAAATTGAGCCACTCTTCTCTTGCTGGATATAAAACATATACAAAATTAGTGATTTACTTCTGTTATAGGAATTTAACCAAATTAGCCAGCATGAATAACAAAGTATACCACTTCCTTTTTGCCCACGAGTAGGTTTGTCTTATTGACATTTTGTTGGTTGGTTTTCTCGTGCTAAAAGTTATGTACTTTGTGTAGACTTGATTTATTTTTTTCCGAAAGAGAATGCGGTATCATCAATTTTGCATTTTTCTTACCTGAAGCATTACTTATTCAGACAGCAGTATTGTGGTTTGAGGAAAAGTGGAAAAGAGAAAAGAGACTTGATAGCCAAGTCCTTCTCATGCTCTCCCCTGGCTCCTGGCATGTCACTTCTGTAGGCTGAGTTTTCCATACCCGGCAGCAGCTTCCCAAATAACCATTTAGAGTCTTATTATTAATTATAAATGTTTGCCAGTAGCTTAGGCTTATTACTGGCTAACTCTGACATTTAAATTAACCCATATTTGTTATTTATGCATTGCCACATGGCTTAGTAACTTTTTTTCAGTATGACAAGCTCATTTTGCTTCTCTTAGTCTCTTCTCAAAACTCCCTGACTCCATTCAACTTCTTACCTGTTCTTAGTTTGGTTAGCCCACCTATACTTCCTACCTGGCTGCTGGCCAATCAGCTTTTTAATTAACAATGACAGCAACACATTTCACAATGTACAAGATTATACAACAGCACACCTAATTCAGACAAAACAGAGAAAATGTCACTGTAGAAATTCCTTTTGTATCCTGCAGTCTAGCAAGAGTCTTTCCCAGCAGTGAAATGAGGATCATCTTTGCAGAACTGGTAGAGAAAATTGGAAGGAGGTCAGTTAGTAAAGTACTTGCCCTGTAAGCAGGCAAATATGAGTTTGATCCTCAAATTGATTTTCATTTAAGAACAAGTAGACAGGATAGTAATCCCAATTTTGGGAAGGTGGGGACCCTGGGATACTTGCTAATGAGTCAGCATAGTGTCTATGATGAATTCAAGGCTAGTTACTCAAAAACAAGATGTGGATACCTAAGGAATGATACCCAAAGCTTGACCTCTTGCCTGTGGATACAGATGCATATGCATGCGCGTGCACACACACACACACACACACACACACACACACACACGCACACGCACACGCACACGCACACGCACACGTGCGCGCGCACGCACGCACAGTCTATTGGTACAGAGCCTGGCCAGAGTTCTTGTTGTATATTTAAGCCTGAGAGTTCTTGTTGTATATCTAAACAAACTTGACAATAAAGCTTTCTTTCCCTAGTGGGTACCACCCTCCCCTGCTGCAGCAGACAGGGACCAGCTGCCTCTTTTCTTTCCTTCTCTCCCTCTAAAGAAGGTTAGGCTAAATGTTATCTTGCCCCTTTTGTTGACATTGTTCTGATTTTCACAAAGAATATTGAGCAATAGACAGCTCTTGCTTGGGTCTTGTGAGTTCCTATGCCAGTCTGAAATTGCAAGGAAAACATGGTGTGAAGTTGTTTCAATTGGCCACTGGAAAGAAAAGATATGATATGAGGCTCTGAAATATAGATTCATTTACTGGACATTTTTGGCATCCAATTAAGATGTTTCCTGTTGGTTGATCCATTAGCCCAACTTCTATTTGTGTCTAGTTTATCCCTGTCCCCCAAGTAGAAAGTGTTACAACTTCTAGTTTTCTAAGACAATGACCCAAACCAAAATTTACTGGGGAATAAATCACTTAGCATTATTCAGCTAAAAAATAAAATACTCAAGCTGGATTTGATAGCTAAGAAAGTAAAGTTTCTCTATTCCTAGGGTGAAGTTTGGTTCATGTGCCTTTTGCAAGATCAGTCCAGGATCACCTGCCTTTGCATGCTTCCTGCTGTTGATATAAAAATACAACTCTCTTCTTAAGGGGTATAAAAGATAGTTTATTCTGGAGCCATTGTGAGTGAGCAGTACTTGGAAACACAAATTTAAGTTACCACAAATTTCATGTTCCAATGTGGAGGCAGTTTCAGGAAATTTTTGTAGTTTTACAGAATCAAGGCAAGTTTAAAATACATTGGTGAGAACATCAGAGAGGCAGGTACATTGAGCTGTGGGAAGCCTTCTTGTAGGTACAAGGTGCTATTTGATGGCATCCTTAGCTTGTGGACTGGTAGACACTAGGCCTGTTAAATCAATAGACTCTAAAAGTTTTTATCTGTTGTCACAAGGTATTAGCTCTGACACAGAAGAAGGCAAGGAATGGGTGTTCCAGAGAGCCAGAACTTAGCCCAAGATAAGATAATTAGCCTCTGGACCTGCAATATACTGAAATTCTCACTAGCCAATGGATCTCTGAAGGCCATGTGACCTCAACTTTTTCTAGGATGGCAAAGATTAAATAGTTCCCATAAATGACACTTTGCAAGCCTCTTTTTTAAAAAACTGTGGATATCACAGAGAGAAACAATATTGTATTAAGGGTCATGGCTCTGACACTAGGAAGTATCAAACATCTAGGACTTTCCCCTGACCCTGATAAAAAGAGAAGAGACTGTGAAGCAAAATTACTTGAACAGAGTTCAGACTCAAATGTCTTTTTTGCTGAGACAGGGCCCCTCTGGAGAGAACACAGCTGAAGAATGGCCCCTCATCTCAGAGAGCTAGCCTCTCTCTCCCCTTTGAAACAGAGTTAAAATCCTCTCTCTGCCACCTACCAAACCAAGTTCAGTTTCTTATTTTAAGTTCCCACTAATGACCATAACATGGAAAAGAGTAAACTTTCTAAATTATGTGAAATCTGGATACTTATATGCAATAATTACTTACTGGTTTCTTTTCAAGTTAAGAGTGTTGATTCCCTCATGACCCTAAATTTAAAACCATTTTTCATGGCTTTGAACTGTCTACACTTTAACAAAACTTTTCTTTACAAAACTAATGCAGTATCTCACTTGGTATCACAGAAGTGTGTGCATTATTGTATTCTGATAATAATGATACTATATTATTTGTTTGGATGTGATTATTCAATTGGTAGTTGAAGATAGTAAGGTTTTTCTACATCTTTCTTCCGAGCACTGACAGATACAAATGTGTACTTAGCATCCGGAAAAGACAAGTGGAGGGATGTTCCTTTGATGGAATTTCATCCACAGACTAGAAATTTTAATAGATTCCCTCTTTGGCTTGCTAGTTACCATTACCTTCATTAATCCCATCATTCCTACTTTCCTCTAAGGCTTATTTCTTCTCTTAGTATATCACCAAGATTCTTCCACATTCCTATCTCTTGCAGATTTTTTTTTATTCCTTTTCAAGAATAGTGTTATTTCAGTGACAGCTGAGGAAACTTCATGGAAAAGATCTAAACCCTTTGAATGTGGATGACAGTCAAACAGTGTGGGCAGATTGTGGAGCCTCTTGCAGTAGGATCAAGTATATTCCTGGTGCATGAACTGACATCTCAGAGCCCATTCCCTACAGAGGAACACCTAACCCAGCCTTATTACAGGAGGTGGGAGGGGCTTGGACCTACATCAGCTGGATATGCCAGACCAAACTGACTCACCTGGGGATTCCTTGCCCTCCTTGGGGAATGGATGGGGGCACGGGGTGGAGGGAGGCTGAGGGAGGAGGGAAGGAAAGGAGAGCAGTGGTGGGTATGGGGGAAAAAAAACATTTTCAATAAAAAAATAAAGATAAAAATATTTTTAAAAGAAAATAAAATTCACATCTATTTTAAACAAACAAAAGAATATTGTTATTTTAGTATAGAGGCAATCACATAGGAACAAAGACTGACAGAAAGAGAAAGCAGAAAGGAAATTGCATTGTATATAGACACACATACTTAATGCATCATTGCAATTGTGTCAGGATCCTTAAACAGCAAAATTACAGAATCAAAGAGGTTGGATATCAGTGGACCTACGAATAGAGGAAACAGCCATGGCTAATAAATGAATGTTTCCATTAAAGAAGGTGAATGGGTTCTAGAGCATGCCTGGACAGCACCATAGTTGTGATTAGCATGCTGTATCAAATCCTTAGAGAATCTGTTAAGAGGGAAGGTTTCATAATGAGTGCTCTCAGCACAGTAAAATGGAAGGGGGTGGGTGAACCCTGGCCAGCATCTTCTTCATCTCCCTTCCCATCCTTTCTGTCTCCAGTCTTTACTTCCTGCCAGTCTTTTAAGTGGATTCATTTTCCTTCCACCTCCTCTGGCAGCTTTCTGTGGGATTCCAGCATGGTTTTCAAAGCTGTTCTAGTCTTGAAGATCCCACCAATGTCTCTACCTCTCCCAATATTTTCTGGCTTGCCCAATGGCTCCTGAAATAAGTCTTTCTACTCAGGAAATGCTCCTGAGGCTGGACATTTGCTTCCAATTGCCTAGAAAATGTGTCAGTCTCTTCCTGCTTTTTCAACTTTGTTGAACTTCAAAACGTCTTTCTTCCCTATTTCCTACCCAGATGGAGCTGCCAGTACTCCCTATTAGCTAGGCCAGAAGCCCAGAGTTCACAATGCCTTTTCCTCCCTCCTCTCCCAAACCCCACCTACACCCCCAACTATCCCTCCCCAGTCCCATGTTATTAGTTACCTTTTCCATTATCACATCTGCCCTCCCTGATTTCATCACACAAAGTCTCTTTTATGTCACTCTAGGTTTTTAAAGACCAAATTGACCAGTAATGATTCCGTGCTTCAAATCCTTCAGTGGCCTCCCATTATCTCAGGATAAAGTTCAGGCTTCATAAGCTGGAGGAAAGAAGCCTTGAAAAGCAAGAACTAGTCAGTGTGAAACAATTTCTCATTTGGACGGAGACTTTACAGCTCAGCCCTCATTTGCTGTACAGTATGTCTTCTGTAGCTACACCCCCAAATTCTCCTCCTCAGCTGCACCATGCTTACTTCTGCATATATTCTTCATATAAAATTCTTCTGTATGAATTGTTACATGCTGTTCCCCCTTGTTTATAAGACTTCTTTGCTCTTACATTTTGGTTTACTTAGATCTTGTCCAATCAACCTAGAAGAAAACATTAACCAAGACCTCCTTTGCCTCACACCCTCCCCCGTGTTCAGAGCACTCATACATCTGTTTCTCTTTTGTTCTACTGTTTGACACATAATGGAAACACAATGGAGTTTTGATGATCAAGCAAAGAGATGAATAAATGAATGGAAGAGATAAGGGACTTGGACCCAGGAGTTCCTGCAGATTCCAACATCTGTGGACATTATTATCCTCTGTTACTGAAGGAATCACTACAAGGAGTCTTTTAATGTTAGGGGCAGACACAAGTTCTTTTTTTCCCCAAACTTCCTTGAATGACAGATTATTGATGACATGGACATAGAAGCTGTGGACATAGAGAGTGGACTTAATAAAAAATAGCAAGTGTTGTATGATATGGTGTTGAATTTTTTATGTAGGGCATTAATCCTGGGTAACAAAAGAAAAGTCTAGTCTTTGTAGACCAAAGTTCTTCATGAATAAAATTACGTGATCAAACCTAAGACATGACAAAGCTCACACTTAACTCTAGCCATTTTTTATTTTCATACTTCTATCAGCTCATAGAAAAGCAAAATCAGCTGTAAAATTAATTATATAGTGAGCAATGGCCCAGATGCCTTTAATGAAGACTGACACCATCTAGGAGTCTAACTCACTGAATTAACACCTAAGTTGTAAATGCTTGAATGTCAAAGCTTCACCCAAGGAGATACATAGAGTTGCAAGAAGAAACTTGAACTCTAACAGTTTGTTTGATTTTTTAATTAAATGTTTTTATTATTGGACTAGTTTTAAAAATGGACATGTGTCATTGTGTCTATCAGAGACTGCTATACTTCCTAGAGAGGATAAGAGTGATACTATAATGATGCAATTTAGGCCTCTCTCTAACTGTGCCTTCCTCCTTTCTTGCAGATGGAAGTCCTTACACTTGGTGGGTTGGCAAAGCTAATGAGAAGCACTATTACTGGGGTGGCTCAGAGCCTGGAATTCAGAAGTGTGCCTGTGGCATAGAGCGCAACTGCACAGACCCTAAGTACTACTGCAACTGTGATGCAGACTATAAACAATGGTAAGTGCCCAGAGAGTGCAGCCTCCCTGAGTCTGCATGCCAAATGGATGAATAGAAAGGAAGTCTGGGAAAGTGCTGAGGTAGGAGGATAATAGATGAGAAATGTGAGGGGCTAACTCAGTGGACAAGTGCCATGAGTACCCTGACAATCCAAAAGCAGACTGAGGTCAGTGTGACAAGGGTGTGCATTTCAAAGCATACTGACACGTAATTGATGTGTTCGTATTCCATTCTGAGAGGAAAATAATGAGTCATGTTGGCTGTACTGATTTGCATTATAACGTGTTCCCTGCAAGGATGGAGAGCACAGTCAGTACGGAATGCAAGATGCAGATCCCCGAGAAAGAAAAAAACTGAAGACAAACCTCTGGCAAAGGCTTTCAGCTCCCAGAATGTTTGGCTTTAGTATATAGACCAGAAAAAAAAGCATAAGGAAAAGGAAAGCAAGGGAACAGATTCTCTCTTCTTGTTGCCTGCAAGTGCATGCCTATCTCCTTTGCCGTCATACTCTGAATTGTTTATAACCCTGATACAAGTCAAGTTCAAGAAAGATCTGTTTTGGGTTGTTTTCATCCTTCAACTGCCTTTGTCCTGCTTCACAGTGAGTGACTAAGGTAGAGTCAGTCACAGATAAAGAAAATATTAACTGTCCTTTTTTTGAAAAAGAAGAGAGAGCCTAGAAGTTTAGGTAGAAGAACATAAACCATGATGTGGTCAGAAGTTTCTGTCCCTCCAGTCGCTCTGAAATATCCAGCAACCACTTCCCAAATAATTGACGCAAAGGCTTAATATTACTTGTAAGTGCTCAGCCAGTAGCTCGTTTGTTACTAGCCAGCTCTTACGCTTAAATTAACTCATACTTCTTATCTATGTTTAGTCAAGTGGCTTAGTACCTTTTCTCAGTCCAGCATTCTCCTATTACTTCCAGAGCATCTTATAGCATCTGTTCTGACTCTACCTTTCTTCTGCTCCCCTCTGTCTCTCTGCTTGGATTTCTTGCCTCACTGTAAGCTGCCTTACCATAGGCCAAACAGCTTCTTATTTACCAGTGGAGGAACACATATTCACATCACCAGAAGAAAAAGCTTAACCAACTTCCTATAGGTCAGACAAGACAGAACCTCCTGTCTATTCCTGCTGCTCTGCATGGCTGCAGGAAGCAGAGCCCTAAAACCAAAACTAGATTCCCTAAGTCTACCTGAAGTCACCATCTGCAAAAAAATTATGTACAAGATAAATTCATTCTACTTGTTATTCAGTAGCTAATTCTAAGAATAAAAAATGATAGGATTTTTAGGTAGGAAGTCTACAGACCTTCCAAGAGTTTCATTTCTTTTAGTAAATCACATATATACATATATGTACATATATGATAGTATGTATATGTATATATATATATACACATACACATATGTGCATGTATTCTGTTTATCTCGGTAACTTAGAATCTATGGGTGTTACTTGTTTAAAACATAAGTAGATAATATGTTCTTTTTAAAAATGTATTTCATGAATATATGTGTCATCTGCGTGAATGTCTGCCACTTGTGTGTGGAACCCTCAGAGGCCAAAAGCAGAGATCAGAGCCTCTAGAGCTGCAGTTATAGGCTATCCAGAGTGGGTATTGGCATTTGAACCTAGGTCCTCTGCAAGACCAACAAGTGTTCTAAACCACTGGGCAATCTCTCCAGTTTCTCATTGTGTTTCCTCTGTGGTTTGTTATGAAAGAAAAATTCTAATAGCTAATTTTCCATTTTGTTTGAGGAGCACATCTGCACTCACACGCATCACACTGCACAGAGAGCAGAAGGTGAAAACGGGAAGGTCATGGGCACCAGGTCAGTCTCTTTTTCATCCCATTAGTTCCCTCACCTGTCCTGTTGAAAACTTACATGACATAGATTCTGCCAGGTACCAGAGAAGAAACAGCCAGTGGTACCAACAGGAAGCTCTGCCCTGACTCCTTTTTACTTTATACTGGTTGTATATCAGTCAGCAGGCTTGGAAGACTCTCTGATCCAGTTACCTCTTCTGCTCTGATTCCCTGGCCCTTCAGGGGGCTGACTTGGCACAGCCAGAATACCATTACCATCATCACTTTTCAATTTTTCTTGCCCTACCTCATAGGAGCACTGAGAAAGGCAAAGAGAGAGGAAAATCTAGGACATGCCTCCAAGTAAACCTTCTTGCTTCTAGATATCATGCTGGGTGCAAAGGGACTATTGACAATAGAACATGCCCTTCATCCACAGGGAACTTACAAACCAATTGTAGGAAAAGGCATAGACATGTGGTTACCAAGGCAGAGTCAGTGCTTGGAAGATGTGTAGGACACAAGATGCTAGTGGGAGAAATGTCTACTCTAGCTAAGGAAAGGAAGGGAGGCATCAAGAATGTCCTCAGAGAAAATGACATGCTCAAATGAGAAGTAGGACTTGTCTGCTGTGATGTTCTTGAAGGGGAAGCATATAGAAGCATGGTGTGCATGAGAACTGCCAGTACAATAGTAGCATCATGTGACCAGAGGTTAGCTAGGCAGCCCTGTGCACCCTGCCCTGAGGGAGTGTATGAAGGAAAGAAGGAATCAGAAAAATGATGTCACAAAAAGTCTTTTTGATACTTATTCTATTGGTGTAATAAGACACCGTGACCAAAGCAACTTATAGAAGGGAGGATTTGGCTGAAAGTTCCAAAGGTAGAAGAGTCCATCACTTTCACAGGAACAAGCCAGCAAAGCATCTGGAAAAAAAAAAAAAAAAAGCAGAGAGCTTATAACTTAAACCACAAGCACAAGGCAGAGAGAGTGAAACCTCAAAGGCTGCCCCAACAGTGATGTACTTCCTTCTACCAGGCCACACCTCCTAAGCCTCCTCAAACAGCTCCAGCAACTGAGGACCAAGTATTCAAATGTCAGAGCAGTCCCTTTCAAGCTGTCATAGCCCTTGAACCATCAAGGGCTTGGGACATAGAATGCAAAGGGCATTGAAAATGACAGGATATGTATGAGAGTCTGTGAGTTAGTAGCTACAAGAGCCTAACATTTATGATGATGAAAGGGGGGAAAAAAAAGAAGAAGTTTTACAGGTTTGCTATTTGCACACCTTGAAATGAAATAGTAGCAAACCACAGAGAGCAAGGAGCCTAGGTAGAGAAGACAAGACATATGATGACTTAAATTGGTGCCACTGACCCAATATTCACAATCAAACCCAGAATGTACCATTAGTGGGATTTCAAAAAAGAAATTACAGATTTCAGAGCAGTGCATTTGCCTCTGAAACCTTCAAAAAGACCATACCTCAATCCAGATCACAGAAGAGAAGGCTGAGCTTGGCTGTACTGTTCCCATCCTTTCTCATAGACCTCCTTGATAAGCTTCAGATGAACTGTAACATTTTAGATACTCGAAGTCTATGTCACTGTGAATGCCTCGTTCCCCCATGACTAAATAGTAGCTAGAATACCCTTACCATGACTTTGCTTCTGTAGAGTTCATTTAATGCTATATATATATAGGGAGAGAGATATAGATATAGATAATGAGGTACCGTATTTTGAACAAATTGAAAAATATAATACATTTATAGGAGAAACCATTAAATGTTCTATGACAGAAGAGATAAAAATTTCAGGCTTATCTCATTAATACACTAGGCAAAGGATCCCTGAGTGAATGCTTTAAATATCTGAAGTAAATATGTTTCTGGAATTTTCTTTTCATATATTCAGGAGCTATACAGAGAACATAGCTTGAAGCTGGGCTATCTCAAATTTATCGCCTTGAGAGATTCTAGCCTCACAACAACTTGATCTGTTGTCAATGTACTAAAAATAAATCATGGCTGAAACACTTGTTGCAAATTAAATATAATATAGAAAAGTAAACATTGTAGAGTATAGGATGCATAGTCATTTGTATTCTCTGGGTGTATGTAGGGAGGTGTGAAGCTGCACATCTGTGTTTGGGTATATATGTGTGCTGTGTCTGTAGGTACACAAACGTGTAAGTTGTGTGTGTGTGTGTGTGTGTGTGTGTGTGTGTGTGTGTGTGTGTGTATGCACATAAAGGTCAGAGGATAACCTTGGGAGGGTGGAGTCACAGAGAGACACCAAAAGCTGCTGGAAATGTAATGAAACACAGGTAAAGTCACTAGCCACATGGCAAGACAGATTAATAGAAAAGGGTTAAGTTGTAAAAACTAGCTGATAATGAGCCCAAGCCATAAGACAGACAGTTTGTAATTAATATAAGCCTTTGTGTAATTATTTCATAAGTAGCTGTGGGACCATGGATGATAAGATTCCTCCAGACTGTGGGCCCAGACGGGTCAGAAACTTTAGGCTATAGATAGCATTTCAACATGGGGCATGATCTATGTAGACCAGAAAAGACTTTGAAAGGATTCTAAAAGGGAGCCAAAACCTGCTTTTTAGTTGTGTCTGTTAAGTGATCTGTGGTACAGAGACACTGTGGCATATCAGTTGGAGCTACAAAATGGCGGGTTTGCTGCCTGCAGCCTGAGCTGCATGCTATGAGCACTGGGTGACTGAGGAAAAAAAGCACAGCCGTGGCTGGAAAGTACTCCAGCCAGCTGTGGGGCTAAAGAGAGTGTGCTCCACATTGGGCACCAGATCTAGATGGATATTAATCACAGACAATTGATTGGTAGGTTAATATTTGTTAAAGGGGTCAATAGCAACTTACAATAAAGAGAGAATAGGCAGAAAGGCTAAAATAATCCACTCGACAGGACAGAATAGGTCTTCCAATCAATGGGAAAACAGAGAGAGCTGCAGACATGCAGCCTGATCATTAAGCTGTTCCCAGCCATGCTTCAAAGCTATAGCTCCAAGGTCATAGGTGAATCCCATACCTATCCTGTATATAGTGGATATCCCTGTAGGTCAAGATTATACACTTGATTCTCATTATTATGACTCTCCACCTTATTCTGAGACAAGGTCCTCTGCTGATCTAGAGTTTGTCATTTAAGCAAGAATGCTTGGTCAGATCCCTATCTGCCTCATGTTAAGATTGCAAGTGTACTGGGATGTACTCACTCATTAGTGGACTTTAGACAAAAAGCAAAGAACACCCAAGCAACAAACTACAACCCCTGAACAGCTTGGGATCTGAATGAACCTAAGAGAAACATCCAGGGATTCTTACCCTTGGAAGAGAAAATAGAGAAGATCTCCTTAGCTAATTGGGAGCATAAGGGGTTGCAACCAAGCAGGTGCAGGTGTGGGAACAATTCATGAGAGACGGGGAGAACTGAGTAAGAGGAGCAACAATGAGGGAGGAAAAATAAAGATGCAGATCTTAATAGAGAAAGCCAGTGTGGGGTTGGAAAAAGACCAGGTGCTAGGGAAACCTCCAAGAACTTACAGGGTGTGTCCCTGGCTAGGTCTCCAACCAATAGCAAAGGTGTTGCCTAGACAAGAATTCCCCTATAACCAAATGAATAGCCACCCTAAGTGCCATCACAGAACTTATATCCAACTATGAATAAAGGTAGAGGCAGAGAAACATGGCTGAGTTCCTGGTACAGCTGGTAGCAGGGGAGGAGACTCTATATGAGCAAGGGGGTAGGGACTATGAGGAAAAGTCTCACAGTGATGGCTGGTTGGAGCTCTGGGGAGCTCACTGAATCAAGAACAGCCACCTGGGTACCATCAGGAAAAGGAACTAGGCCCTCTAAGGATAGGCAACTGCCCACTGACATGGGCAATATGTGGAACCTCAAGGAGAGGGATCAGACTGTGTTTCTGTGCATGGAATGGCACTTCAGAACCCATTCCCTCCAGAGGAACACCTATCCCAGTCTTGATATTAGGATGAGAAAATCGGACCTGCCTGGAGTGGATGCTGAGCTGAGCCACCTTAGGACTTCCTGACCTTTTAGGGAAGGGGGTGGGGGGATGAGGAGGAGGGAGGCTGAAGGCTGCCTGGGAGGGTTTGGAAAGAGGAGCAAGGGGATACATGGATTAAAAACAAAAAGAATTTATTTTATAAATAAAATTTAAAAAAAGATTGCAAGTATACATCATCGCTCCCAGCTCTGATTTTTCTACATGAGTTCTAGGAACCAAACTCAGGTTTTTGTGCTTACAAAGCAAGCCCTTTAGTCGCTTTATCAGATGCTCCATCTCACCATATCATATGAAATTCTTTTATGTAGTTCCTGTTGAGTTTCCCAATGCTTCCAAGTGAATAATCATAAATAAACCTTTTTGTGAAGTGGTTCCTTCTTCCTCTTGCCCGGCTCTGCAGCAGGCCTCAAGCCAGATTCTAACCCTCTCTCTGCAGGTAGTAAGGACACATTCAGAAATCAGGAATTATTAAGGAATGTTTTGTTTGGGTTCCCAGCCCATCATTTCCAGAAGTGGAATAAAAAGCAGGCTGCTCTGCAGAATGCACCAACCCCTTGTTCCCCTCCACTTCCATTGGAAATGAACAAGAAAGGCTTTTCCAGGGGTAAAACACTCTAGTCTATGGCTTATAAAACCTAAGTTCAAGTACATGCTCTACAGTATTGTCCCTGCTCCTCCCCAGAACAAATAGAAAAGCTGACTTGGGGTGCCACTGCTTCCTTAACTAGGAGATGTAAGTGGATAACAGCACCCAGGTGAGCCGCTGTGCCCGCCATTGATCACTGCTGTTACTTTGTTTGCTGAGAGATTCAGGGAAAGGAAAAAGTTGTGTGTACCTACAAGTACAACTCATGTGGGAAATCACATTGAATGTGTTGTAAGGTAAGAATAACGCCCTGTTGGCCTCTATTTCAGACTGCTTTCAGCCCAAAAAGAAAGTTACTTGTTCCCATGGGCTTACTTTACTAGCAAAGACAGACACTCAAATGAGTGTGAAGTACTCCTGTATCACTGCATCCTCTGAGACCCAGCTTGGGACATTTGATGTTTTTAAAAAACTACTGCTATTGAGGATGATAATGGTCATGGTAGTGGTGGTGCTGCTGCTTCTGGTGGTGGTGGTAGTGGTGGTGGTGTGTGTATGTGTGTGTGTGTGTGTGTGTGTGTGCGTGTGTGTAGTGTGTAGTATATGATTTATGTGTAATAATGAGGCAGAATGAATGCCAAGGGATATGTGTGGAGAATATTTTATGGAGTCAATTTTTTCTTCCCAGCTTTATTTGAATTCCAAGGATTGAAGTCAGATCCTCAGATGTATGAGGCAAACATCTGAGCCATCTCACTGAACCCTGACTTAAGTTTTAATTCCAGCAATAGAATCAGATAATACTTCCCAAGTCACATGAAGGTCCTAAAGTTTGTTTATGAATGCACTCTTAAAATTACAATGGAATATGTAATTTTTATTATTACTTAAATACTGGACTGGGCCCTAGCAAACATCATTACAAATTTCTGAAATTGCAAGTGCATAATTTGGGACTCAAAAAAAAATATACAGAAAAAATGAGCTATAATGAGGAGCATTGGAAAGGCTAAAAACCCCATCTCATGTTTTCAAACTAGTGCTTTCACATACTGTAGATATTTCCATTGTTTTTGTCTTTAGGATAATTTGTTAGTACTGCGGTTTTAGCTAGCTATTTGAAAATGTTAAATTCTAAGTTTAAACCATAGACCACATGTTATATGTCTAACACTAAAGAATATATTGAATATTTGCTCTTATCCAGTGGAGTAAAATATAAAGATGGAGCTGAGATAAATGAGATTGTAGTAGCTTAGAGCAGGATTGGTCTCACAACAAAGCCACCATGGCCTGGGCGTCCTGTAACCATTTCCATAATTGCCTGATTATCTATGCTGTGAGAAGTCTTGCACAGTTATTTCTGGGATTGAATGTGATTTAACATTTATGATTTACTATTCACAGCAATAGTCAATATTCCCACCTACCATGCCAGAATCCTAATTAAGCAAGCACGGGTCTCAGCTAAGTAGCCACTGCTGGGTAATTCCTGGTCTCACGCAGCCAAACTCAATGAGTGAGATCATCGCCTCTGAAATTAGCCATTCTGAAATAGAATTATGGGTGAAGGAGCATCGTTCTCTGCTCGAGCACCCTTCTCTCATTGTGTGGCTCTCATTGCAGAATTTCTGCCCAATTGCATCCTGGCCAAGATGATACAGGCATGGTGGGATGGAAGTGAAGTGAAAAGCCATTGGATCAGTCTTTGTGGGACAATTAGCAAGTGGTCCCCACCCCCACATTAGAAAGGCTGATCAGATGCTAACCAGTTGGAGTCTGTTTTGTTCTTTCTGAATGGAATCTGCCTCTCTATCAGGCATTTGCTTTCTGGGCTAGAAATAATCGTTGTCCAGCCTTCCCCATACAGGAGTTTATTCAAGAGTCTCCCCCATGTTTCAAAGCCAGCTTTCTTATAGCCTAGCTTTTTATCCATGAACTAACTGATGAGTATCTTAAATATTTCAAAAAGTATTCATTATACATTTTCATTGTTTATAAATGGCTTCATCTAATCCTTTTGCCGACATTTTCCTACAAAGCTTTCAGATGCCTTTTACATGAGCTGAAATATTTATGAGTACAGTTTCATCTATCTCATTGATCAGATAATGCTACTGGAATCATACAACCTGTGTCAGGCATAATTCCAGTGACTGAAATGTAGTATGTCACTTACACCTCACAGTCATCCTAACATAGAAACAATCATGGCACCATATAGGTGAGAAAATTAATTATCAGAGAGGTTAGTTAACTAGAACACAGGGCTAAGAATTGGTGGGAAAGAGATTCAAACCCAGAACAGACAACTCCTCTTACTTAGTATATAAGACACACACATAGAGAGACAGACAAACAGATAGAGGATGAGAGAGATGTCAGGACTTTTGCAGTTTTAATTGTGATAAAGAAGAAACATATAAGCCATTTTAAGTGTTAATTAAGTATATTAATTCTGTTGTGCCACCATCACTTTTCATTCGCTGTAGAATCTTCTCACCTAATGAAATTGAAGCTCTATGCCTATTAAACAGTAACTCCCTAATGTCCCTGGTAACCACCATTCTACCTCCCATCTCTGTGACTTCAACCACTCTAAGGACCTCTCATGAGAGAAATTACAAAAGATTTGTTTTCTTGTGAACATCTTCTTTCACTTAGCTTAATGCTGTCAAGGTGCCTTGTAATGGATATCAGAACTTGGTTTCTTTTCATAGCTGTGTCTAGGTCTCCACTGTGGGGATAGGCTGAGCTGTCTTATTCATTAACCCAGCAGTGAACATCTGAGTTGTTTCTACATTTGTAGATACATTTGGGACATCAAGTAGTTCTGCAATGAGCATGAATGTATGGCTCATTTTTGGCTATGCGCTTTTATATACCTACATGGTGCTCTTGATGTTTGTGTATGAATGTCTTGTTTGAATCTTATAAGAGAAGGTTTCTTTAGGATAAATTGGTTTGAATTATTTCTAACTATTTAATCTTCAGCCTGTGGCTTGCTGGTTCTATGACCTTTAAGAAGTTCTAAGACCTCACAGTGATCCTTTACTGGCCACAGAGTTGAAGTAAGTACCACATGGTGGATGTGATGTTGAATATGGATTGTTAATTTGAGAGGATCTATAATCACCTAGGAGACAAACCTCTGGGCATGCCTGCAAATGAGCTTTTTGATTGAGTTAATTGAGCTGGGAATATTCATTCTAACTGTTGTTATTATTATTCCAGGAACTAGTGTCGTAGACAAAATAAAAGGGGGGATTTGTACCAAGCACAGGCATTCCTCACTCTCTGCCTCTTGACTGTAGATGCAATGGAACCATCTGCTCACATTCTTAACTGTCATTTTTTGTCATGGTAGACTGTACCCTATAACTCTGAACCAATATTAACCCTTCCATAAGTTGACTTTTTAAAAATGTGTATGGATGCTTTGTTTACATATATGTATGTGTTCCACAAATATGCTTGATGCTCAAAGAGGGCAGTGGATCTCCAGGGCTACTGGGAATTGAACCTATAAACTTTGGAAGAGCAAAATAAAATGCTTTTAGTTTTTCCATCACCTCTCCAGCCTACCCTAGGTGGCTTTTGACTAACATTATATTCTAGCAATTAAAAAATAACCAATACAATGGAGAAGAGATTTCAAAGAGAAGATACCTGTGAACATACAGGCCTTTTTATATTTTATTAGAAAAATCAGCATACATTTGCTGTAGAAGAAGCTCATATCAAGAGACACTTATAAACCAAGACACGTGTGTACACCTTTGGAATCTTCAGGAACAGCTAGCTGGGCCAATCTCTTCTGCTATAGCCTCAGGTACACAGCTCTGTTCTGATCCTGATGCTGATAGTGCATTTCAAGACCTTATTCTGCTGCCCCTCCCCTGACCTTTCAATGGTCATCACAGATGCTCTTGTGAGCAGGTTTCTTAAATGTCCTCTAATAACACTCAAACAGGCTCCATTCCATTTACATCATTATACCAAAGGCACATGCAATGTGAAGCTTCATGTCCTGACCCCAAATCTAAGAGCAATCTAGACACACCTGCCTGACATGTCCAGGAACAGAAAGCCACAGGAGTCATTTTCCATAGTCTAGAAACACTGCACAGTGATAGTGGTACCAAAGCTCTTGGAACCACCAGCCCTTCCAGTTGCTCTCCAAAGAAAGAAGCACATGCAGTGCTTATGCCCTTGTATTTTAAGATGAACAGGCTATTCGGTGGAAGAAGGAAGGGGAAAAGAGCTCACATCTATAGATAGCCCCTTATAAAGAGTGAAATGAAGAACAGCATAGGAAATCCCATTACAGAAGACAAATTCTTTCAGTCAGGGGGAAGGTTGTTCTGGTAATGTACAGTCTCCACAAACATCCAGAAACCAGGAGCCAATCATTTACAAACAGAAGCCCAGGAGAACATTATACACTCAAACCACAATAAACGACAACACTGCCTTGCAGCATGATACCCCTGCAGGGTCTAAAGAGCTAAGCCCTTTTAGAAGGGCACAAGCTTTTCAGTGTGTGCATCCTTGTTAGGAGCCCCACATTAAAGCTCCCACACTCTCATTAGGAATTCACATTAGGATGTGGAGGAGGAAACACCAGCCAGGCTCACCCCAGCAGCTCTGAGTTTCCTCAAGCGCTGGTGCTTCTCTCAGCACTGGGTTAAAATATTTCATGGCAACAAGGGTAGGGAAAAGTCTCTCCCAGTTTCTAGAAGAAGCAAAAGGATGATATATAATATACTGTCTCAGGCATATTCAGAGCCAGCCTTCTTACATGGCATAGAACCCTCCTGACACCTCATGGATTATACCCCGACAGGAAAATAATTGGACTCCAGAAAGATGTCAGCAAAGTGTCAATGTGGTTTGACCACAGCCCTAAGTAATATTGATGACAGCAGAGAGGAAGAGAGAGAGAGATGAATCAGGTGTGCATCTATCTGTCAGTTGTTCGGAAGGCCACAGATTCCAGAAATAGATAGAGCCTACTAACAGAATGTTAAATGGACTTGAGTGGAATAGATGATGTGGTCATCTTGAGAGAAACAGAAGGATGATTCAAGAAGACATTCAGAGGACAATCTTTATTTCCTATCCTTATCCTGCTCTATGAGATCTGTTGTATGGTCTAAGAAACAAAAGAGAAGGAGGAGAGGGGCATTGATAATCCCAGAGCTGAGGAGGTAGAGACAGACAGATTCCTGAGGCTTTCAGGCCAGCCAGCCTACTCTAACAATGTGGCCAGATACAAATAATAATAATAATGATAATAATAATAATGATAATGATAAGAAGAAGATAGTTTGGGGGTAATGACACACAAGGCTATCTTCTGGTTTCCACACACATATACTCATGTGCCCAGGCATTGCACATATGTGTGTACCTACACACATACATTCACACATGTGGGCACACATGCACACATACACAGTTTGAAGCATGACATTATTGTGGGCAGTATGGATGCAACCCATGTGTCTTTTTGTTTACTATTAGTTCCCTGAGAGTTGAATCACCTTGTAGACGAAACTGATCACTCCATGGTCCTCAGTTCAGTCACCTCATTCCATTGTTCCTGACTTTGTTTCCATTGATGCCCTACCCAAGCCCACTACTTCACATAGCTCCAAACTGTTACCACTTTCTTTCCACACAGTCTCCTCCACAGAAACTGGATGTCTCATCGCCTCTGCCTCCTTTTCTGTTTTTGGGTGATGGTACTGCAGCAATGCTCCAAATTAACTTCTACCTTGGAAGTCCTCATGGCATTCTCTGTCTGGACCTGCAGTTATCTCTGCCTGGCTTCTTATAAACATGAGCAGGTTGATGAGGTTTCTAGTGTGTGGTCAGAAACCACTGGTCTAGATCTAGACTGAGTTGCTTATAATAGAAAAATATATAATAAGAGTGCTTTATATAAAAAGTGCCCTCAAACTGTGAGCAGAAAAAAAAATGTTGGCCTGAAGTTTCTATGATTTAATATTGTTAACTCAACAGGAACTAGAATCTCGTGAGATATAAACCTTTGAGGGATCTTCTGTAAGACTACATTAACTGAGGTGGAAAGACTTAGTGTAAATGTAAGTGGCACCAGGCTGGGAGTCCTGAACTGCACAGAAAGGAGAAATGGAGCACCAGCTTCTCTGTGCTTTCTGACTGTATGTGCAAGTATGACTAATGACCTCATGACCCCACTGCCATGACTTCCTGCCATGATGGGTGTAACCTCAAACTGAGAGCCAACCCTTTTCTTCTTATGTTGCTTTTGTTGGGCATTTATCACAGCAAGAAGAGTAGCTAATACATCCACATACTTTACACACAGAGGTAAGCTCATGTATTGCATAAATGTCCTATATTCCTCTTACACACACACACACACATACACACACATGCACAATTATGTTATAAACTTATACTGATGATAGAAGCCTAATAGTTCTCTTAGACTACTTAATGTATTTTATTAGGACAAGAAATATGAACATGATTTATGCAATCACAAAAACAATGTAGCTGGAAAGTTTGCAATTATGAGTATCTGTAAGGGTGCTTCCCTACCTCTCCCCAAGAGCACTGGGAAAGGCATCCCTTTGCTTTGGGCCAGTATTTGACAAAGAATAATGGCCCAAGATGTCTCCAACCTTATCTCCAGAGTCAACAAATGGGTCACTAATACAGCAGGGAGAATGTGGCATTGTCACTCTACATGCAGCTGGAAAACAGGAGGGATGGTACAACATATTCAGCTAGGCTAGCTGAGTTGTAAAAGTACTAGAAAATGGAACCCTTTCCAGCTATGGTGAGAAAACAGTGTGGTGGCCACTGGTCAGTAACATCCTGTCTTGGTGGTTTTGAAGGTGAAGGAAGGGGTCACAAGTCAAGAAATGCAGGCAATCTAAATAGCTTGAAAAGGCAGGAAAGCACACTTTCTTCTAGAGATAGTAGAAGGGACAGAGACTTAACAATAACTTAATTTGTTTGTCCATCCAACTCATGAAAAGTTCTGATTCGTTGTACTATTTCCTGTCTGCTTAGTCTACACTAATTTGCTGTGGCAACAACAGAAAACCAATAGTTTTTGTGAGTGAATGCATTGAAAAGACTCCATGCCACTGTATTTTCTCTCATGTTGGTAAATTCAACCATTTCTTGATTGTTCATCATGTTCAATTCAATCATGTTCATATTTCTTGTCCTAATAAAATACATTAAGTAGTCTAAGAGAACTATTAGGCTTCTATCATCAGTATAAGTTTATAACATAATTGTGCATGTGTGTGTATGTGTGTGTGTGTGTAAGAGGAATATAGGACATTTATGCAATACATGAGCTTACCTCTGTGTGTAAAGTATGTGGATGTATTAGCTACTCTGTTAGGTGACTAACAGAATGGCCTGGCAGATAATTTAAAAAGCATGTCCATAAACTGACCAAAACCATGTTTCCAGACTTTCCAATGCTTGCTTGTTCTAGAAGCACTAAACTTGAGAGGAGAAGAGTGGGACTTTCCTAGTGCTAGTCTGTTGACCAGCTGAATGAGCTGGAGGGACTCAATGTCACCTGTCATCAGATCTCATTCATATAGATGATACACTGCTGTTGGCAGAAACACGCATCATGCCCATGTGAGTCCAGCAATAGCCGTAGTAGTAGAGCCCTCAAGGAGGCTTGCAGAAGCTCAGGGTGGGTAGAAGAGAGGCTCCAGTGTGTTATCTCCTGCTGATCATCAGACCTGAGAGCATGTCTTGACTTTATCATTACAAGCCTGCCAGTCATCTTTTACTTCAATGTGCAGAGAAATGGTTGACTAATGAGGCCCTATTTATTGTCTTAGGTTCAGAACATCTCGCATTCTTTAGAGTGAGTGTTTCAGCAAAAATAGTCTTACTTCCTGAAGAATGCCATCAGCCTCATTCGAACCATTCTTAGCCTCAGTCTATGACTGTAACTGTCACTCTTTATGAGCTACAGTCTGGAATCTACTATCTAAGGACCTTCATAACTAAGACAGCATCTGGAAAATTGAAAATACTTTTATTTTCTATTGTGATTATTTAGAGAATGTTTGGTCAGCTTCCTGCATTCCATGGAAGCTATCATATTTCCTAAGGGCCTTAATGCTATCATCAGTTATGAAATAGACTTATTTTTCAAGGGTGATTTTTTATTTATTTATCCATTTACCCATTACACTGCTGATCTTTACAAGACATTCCACAGGACCAATAGCAGTAATAGACAGCTTCTAGTAGTTACTATAGAGCCATATAACTGCCTTATTTACTTTACCTGTTGTTGTGATAAAATATTCTAACAAATGTTGTGTGAGGGAGAAAGGGTTAATTGTGGTTCACAGTACAAGGTTACAGAGCATCATATCAAGAAGTCCCAGCAGTAGGAGTTTGATGTAGATTGTCAGCATATTCATAGTCAAAAAGCAGAGCATGATGAGTGAGAGCAGTCAGCTTTTTCTCCACTAAGTACTGTCCGGGATCCCTGCCCAGGGAATGATCCCACCCTCAGTTAAAACAGATCTTTCCACATCAGTACATCTCCCAGGTGGCTTCAGATCCTGTCAAGCTGAAAATTAACAATTATCATCATAGAGAACTTATGAAATTATTTAACTTTTTCACTTTTGTTTCTCTGGTAAAATAAGAATACTAAAACTGCCCATTGAATTTTGTGAGGTTTTGTATTTTTCTGGCATATCTAAATTGTTTTCTTAGACTTATATTTCTGGAGTTTGTGAGTAATGAGAGGAGCAGTGGGTTGAATAGACCAGAAGGAGACAGAGTTATTCAAGAAGCATGCTTACTGTGCACAAAAGCTGAATACCACTGTGAACAGGGAAATTCCAAGATGAGAACACAAAGGCACAAGAAGACCTAGGGAGGGATTTTAGAGCATATATTTTGCAAATGAAGTCGAGCTTGTAAACACTTCTAAGAACCCCTATGAAAATTGTCAAGAATGATTCTGTCAGATTCTAATTAGCAGCATACAAATTATCTCCATTGTGGACCATCCACAGTATATATTTCTAGTATAGAAAGCATTTACAAGAATCACACTGAATCCTTGTTACGTTTTGAATATGCATGCCCATGCAAATTACAAATATTGAAGGAAAAATGAAGACAGAAGGAAAATAAATTAAGCACTTTTTTGAGAGAAGAAAAACAATGATATGAAAACAACCTCTCCTTTTTATTAAAAGAGGTCTCTTCATGTGGAAATGTGTCAGTTCATTTTCTGTTCACTATGCCCAGACCATGCTCATCATTTAAAGTCAGTATTAGGAGAAATTTCCCATTGAGTCTATCATAGCAGGGTCAGGCCAAGACCTTCTGGACAGATGCCTAGGCTTCCTCCCTCCTCTTGAAGGACTCAGATTACTATATGACCTTCCACAAACGCATTGATGACTGTATAAGTTTCTTGCATGTTGCTGTGATAAAATACTCTGACAAAAAGACAAGTATAGAGAAAGGGTTTGTTTGCCTTACAGAAACAGAGGGATAGAGTTTGTCACGGTGGAGAAGGCCTGACAAAAGCCAGTGAAGACTTGGCAGTAGAATCAGAAAGCTGTCTGATCACATTTCTTCCACATTCAAGAAATAGAAAGATTGGGACCGTTCTATAAACCTTAAAGCCCACCTCTAGTAACATATCTCTCCAGAAAGGGTCCATTTCTTAACCACCTAAGGACCAGTTGTTCAAACATGAGCTTATATAGAACATTTTATATTCAAACTTCAGCAGTTATTTTTCATAGACTATGTTCATCTTGCAAGGGAAGGTGCATGCAGATAGTCCATACTGATTGTTTTGTTATTGTTGTTATAATTTTTCCTACTGATGAGTCATTTTCTCCCATTAACTAATATTTAGTGATCTTGCCGAACCTGTCCTTTATCACCATGGAGAATAAATTCCATTTCCAATACTGTAGTTTCCTAATTAAAGTCATGGTTGCTGAAGAGTTTCTGAAACCCAAACATAAAATCTCAAAGTTGTCCTCCTATATCAGAGCTATGGACTGTATTTCTTATAAACTCTAAGGTATATATGTTCCTGGTGACTATATAGTACTATGGGATTCTACCCCACCATGGATTCAGTTTGTTTCTTTTTAAAGTATGTTGCATGATTTTTCCTGGGTAATCTATTTCTACTCAACTAGATAAAGAAGGACTAATGCTCTTGTACACTGTAAAGATTTGTTACTCATATTGGTTTAATAAAATGCTGATTGGTCAGTAACCAGGCAGGAACTGTAGGTTACCAAACTAGAGGACTTCTGGGAAGAGGAAAGGCAGAGCAGCTGACTCTAGCCAGACACAGAGGAAGCAAGATAAGAATGCTGCACTGAAAGAAAAGTACCAAGCCATGTGGCTTAACATATATAATTTTTATGGGTTAAATTAAGTTTAAGAGCTAGATAGTAATATGTTTGAAGTACAGCAGTTACTGTAATATTAAGCCTTTGAGTCAATTACTTGAGAAGCAGCTGCCAAGTATTTGAGAGTTTCTAGCTAGGACAGAACCCATAAAACTAAAAAAGGATGGTGTCAATGGCTAGCTTAATGAACCAATGAGTTAACTAGGGTTAGTTATAGGAATCAAGGGAAGATTGCAGGCAGCTATACCAAGAGTCTTCTCCCAGCAAATGTTAACCACACATATACCCCCAAAGGAGCAGTGCTTCATTAAGCTTCTTACATTTCCCCCTCGCTCCTATAGAGAAAATGTTAATAGATTCACTCTTGTGAGGATCACTAAGTGTGAGCAAAGCTACTGTGATTCAACAACACAATGATTATGATTACATCCAGCCTGAAGAAATAATTACAATAGAAGCTATAGGTGACATCATTCAGTAGCAGCCTTTTGTAAATATAATAAATTCTAAGGGTTTAATTATTATTGTTTAATAATACAGCTGTTTTTAATTGACAAATATTTAGCACAGTTGTAGGATCATAGCAAAATTAAATGAATGTTACAAAGATCACTTTCATAAATACACACACACACAAGACTGCAGTCAACATCCACCATGAGAATGTGTTTGCTACCCATGAAAAGTTAATTTGATACATCATCACTCAACGTTTCTAGCTTACTTTAGGACTCATGCTTTTTATTTTCTTTTCTATAGGTTTTGATAAGCATTTTAATGTGAGAACAGATAGTAGTTTATACCCCTTGTAGTGGCAGCCCTCTGAAGGCTAAGGTGGGTAGGGGGATGATGAGGAAACCCACAGAGACTGCTGACCCATGCTACTGGGACCTCACTGATTCTAGACTGACAGCTGGGGAACCTGCAAAGGATCAACTGAGGCCCTCTAATGTGGCTGACAGTTGTGTGGCTTGGGAATTTTGTGGGGCCTCTGGCAGTGAGACCAGAATTTATTCCTAGTGCATGAACTGGCTTGGTCCTGCATCAACTTGATATGCCTGACTTTGTTGACTCCCCATAAGAGACTTTACCCTCTCTGAGTGGGTGGTTAGGGTGGGGGAAAGTCTGGGGGTGAGAGGGAGGAGAGGAGGGAAGAGAAACTGTGGTGGAATGTAAAAAATATATATATATATATATTTTGTTTGATTTAAAAAAATGGAATATTCCCAAACCCCTGCTAAATGAATGAAAAAAACTTTAAAATTAAAAAAATGAAGTTCAGGTTTAGCCTAAGATAAATAATACTTTACCTTGAAAAAAAATGTGTGTGTATATGTGTGTGTGCATGTATTTGTGTGCATATACACACAAGCGTGTACATGTGTGTTGTACATGTATAATGAACAGCTTCAGAGCCTCATAACTCCTTTGTCCTGATTGTACACCACTCTGACCCCTCATACCTGGCAGCCATTGATCTCTTTACTGTATCCACATTTCTGTCTGTTAAGGAATGGTATATAGTTGAAAACAAAGTACCTAGCCTTTTCAGATTGAACATATTTTATTTTAGTGGTGGAAAAAATGCTAACTTGCACAGGGAAGAACTTAGTAATAATAACACTGTGGAAAAATATATTTATTCTCTATTTAAAATATTTTGCCAGATGCCACTGTTCTTTGAATTGGGTATACTTTCTTCTTCTGGGTATACTAAATTCTATGGGAATTTAGTTGAAAAATTCATATGAAAAGATTTAAATTGAGCCTTAGGAGCTGAAGAGGGAAATGACCAACAGCTCTGTCACCTCTGAACCTCTATGCTCTTCCCCATCACAGAGAGACTGAAGAGGCTTCCCCTGGAGCACATCCTTTATAGCACAGATCTCAGAGATTAGTCTTTAAACATTCAGTGAACTCAGAATAGGATTACGATAAAAACATCATTTTCTTCCACAGTAAATGTAAAAAGGATCCCAGGAAATTGCCAATGTTCATTTAAAACATTTGATTTCTGCTGGTTAATATATACCTTGACATCTATTTTCTTGAGTTTATGATCTGATATTTGTAGAGCAAAGATATGACTAATAGATATTACTAATAGTTAGATGCTGCTAACAGAGTACAGGAAGATTAAAGCACCATCTTTTCATATGTGAAACACTTGAAACCACTTTGAGCTACATGAAAATCTACCCTCTCCAAACTAAAATAAAAATTAAAGTCTGATTGACTGAAAACAGATTATA
Source organism: Sigmodon hispidus (assembly GCA_004025045.1). NCBI lineage: Eukaryota > Metazoa > Chordata > Mammalia > Rodentia > Cricetidae > Sigmodon > Sigmodon hispidus. Next base: position 40,564 of record PVIH01015682.1, read on the forward strand.
CTTCATGAGAAGTCATTATAATCTTTATTTCAAAGTTCATTATAAGAACACAAGGGATAAAAGTCAGCAAGAAAAAGGAAAATAGATTTTATAAGAGGGAACTGAAGGCATGGTGAGCTGTGTGAGGAAAACAAGAACTGTTTTTAGAATGCTTTATTGATTAGAATTTATGTAACAAGACAAATGGAGTTTTTGGCTTTTAAGACAGGTTGACATATCTGAAAGTACAGAGATGATCTGGAGATGTCTGAGGACTATATTTCTACTCTAATTTGAATTATTTATAATCTCATAATTACACAGAATAAAATTGAATTACTAATAAATGCCAGAGAAGCCAATTTAAATTGACATTCATTTCCAAAGTCAGCTGCTACATAATCATCATAGCTTTTTTTTCTAGCTTTAATATTTACCACAATAGGACAATAAAGCAGTGACACATACTAGAAAGAGCAGAAACTCCAAAAATAAATGAAATACGCACTTAATATTCTGTTTAAAACTGGTGAAGAAAAAAGTTTTAAATACCCCCACTTCCTTGAGAGAACATTTTTAAGCAAGAAAAATGAAAAATGTCATACTTCCCCAAATGATGAGCAGCCTGTCAATCATACCCCCCTTTGCCCCCACCAACTCTTTAAAGTCACAGCTAAAATGGATGAAACACTATGGATATTACTAGCTGGGTGGGGTTAGCAAACCAAGTCAGACATAATCTAAGCCAAAGAAAGATGACATGAGCACTATATTTGGATACTGTAGAATAAGCCAAAAACGTTTAGCTTCAGAAGAACAGCCAGGCACAGACACACATAAATGGATCCATATTTGCAATCTCTTAAAGTAAATTTTAAACCTAACTCATTCCTTTTTACATATGCTGTATCATCAGAATTTTATAGAGCAAATTAAGCTATCTTTTACTAATAAACTTGGAATACTTAAAATAAGTACAAATGAACAAACAAAGAAATTCTTTCTCAGTTCAGAAGTAACTCTTGGTGCTACTTAGATCACTGTAAACCCCTTCACATGAAAGCAGTGTAGTGATCAGGACTCTAGCTCAAGCCAAGCACTAGCTCCAAATTATAATGTGGCATCTTAGAAAACTAAATAGCCTTGATTTCTTGCTGTTAAGAATGGCAAAAGGAAGGGCTATGATGAGACAGAAAGGATTCATGATAGTGACTGTGCTTCCTCTAAAGGACCAGACTACGGGTTAAATTAAATAATTTGAAGTCAAGTTTAGAGGTACATACCTGTGACCCCTGCATTTTCTGGAAATGGAAGCAAAAGGATCCAGAGTTCAAGCTCACCCTCAGCTACACAGAGATTTTGATACTAGCCTGGACCTGGGCCCTATCTCAGAAAAAATTAGTACTTGGTAGGATTATTAGGATGATGGTTCCATGTTTGCATTAGTGGTTATAAAGGAAGAAGAGGAAAGGCATCAAGAGAGAATGAAAAGAGAGACAAAAGCCAGCACAACATGTTCATTGTCTTTCCATGTGACATGTGTGACATCTTCTTGTGCCCTGATTCAAAAAGGTAGGTCTAACCAGATAATGACAGTGATATTGCTTCATAGCTTTGAGCTAAACAAACTTCTAAATAAGCAGTTCAGCCTGTGCAGTCTGTTTGTAGCAATGGTAAACAGATTAATACAGGTGAGCTATTCATCTATTTTCTTCATTATGGAAAAACTCTGAAGTTATGAATTGTTTCTGAAAAATATTAGTAGAGCCTCGACTATAGTTAAAAGGTAGGAAAGGTTTTGCAGTCTTATACAAACTTGAATTGTACTGGCATTGATGTGGATAGGTTTCTAAGCAGTAGTTTAGGATTCTCATACCTCTGACTAGTCCACTTGATTATGGACTAGGTTTGGGGAGGGCCCTGTGTGTTGTGTGACACTATTCTTGGGGCAACATGAACAAACATTTAATCTGAGCATTCATAAAAAATGGTTTTCTGAACAACCAAAAAGATAAATCTTCACTCTAAGATTAAAAGACAGACATCAAGTAGTCAGACATCACGTAGGAAAAGAAGCATTGACATTCCTTTGTCACTGGCCCATTATACTTGTGCCATTCATTATATCCAAGGACCTGCGCATCCATAGAATCGAGTGTCCATGGGAGTTCCGGAAGCAGTCCTCTGAGGACCTGTGATGGCTGCACTTCCCTAAAAGGTTTACATACAGATCTGCAGTTTATCTACTGAATATTCTTCGCAAATACACAATCTACCCTCTTGTGCTGTATTCCAGGTTGCAAATCCTGAATTTTTTCTCATGGCTTAGTTAATGTATTTTAGATTTGGCTTGAGTAGAAGATTCAGGTATGTCCTTGACCATGCTGTTTAGAAATCAGTCTGATGGGTGACCTAATGCAAAGCTACTTATTTCATCTAACCAGTTCAATTAAATCTTCTTTCAAATATATTTCACCCTCCTCTTGGTCATCTGTGAGTCAAAAATGTGTAACTGAAATTGTTTACAAGATTATGTTAAAGCAGAGCTGGGTATGTATATTGAAATAAGATTCAAGGTTGTAGATTGAATCATGCTTCATATTTATAGTTACTTTTTGAACAATTATAAATGTCCAGTGACTCCTCTGTACAATGAATGAATTTGCCTTATCATATTATTTACAAGTAAAATATGAGCATTGTTTTAGAATAATATTGTCTTCCATTTAATACAGTAGAAAAAATATTAAGTGCACTACTTTTGTCCAAATTCCATCTATCTAACGTTTGTTTTTCCTCTTCAGTTCATTATTTTCCTTCTCAGTATGGAAATGTCTAGAAATCATGTACACACTGTGACATGTGGACTGTCAGGCTGTGAAGTGATGTAATACCTCACTCTAGAAGCCCTTATTTCCAGTCTTCACATGGCTTCATAAAATTCATCATTTAGCTTTCTACTTTCATGGGAAGCTAAATTCCAGGTTTGGTTGTTGAGAGAATAAGAACAAAATTTTTTTTTTTTTTTTTTTTTTTTTAAATTTTTTTTTTGATTTATTTATTTATTATGCATACAGTTTTACAGAAGAGGGCGCCAGACCTCATCATAGATGGTTGTGAGCCACCATGTGGTTTTGCTGGGAATTGAACTCAGGACCTCTGGAAGAACAGTCAGTGCTCTTAACCTCTGAGCCATCTCTCCAGCCCCAGAACAAAATTTTTTAAAAAATTAAATAACTAGACTTTTCTTATATTCCTTATAATGTCATTAAGTATATAGTTGCAATAACATTGTCAAACATAAGGATTCATATATTAGCATGGGGAAAGTCTTTTCATTCATTCTTTCATTAAAAGAAAAACATAAAAAGATGTGATTTTATATCACTGATCTGTATGACGTTATATTTCCAGACTTGTTAGGAAACACTAGTTCTTTGCCTGTTACATAAGTTGGACAGAAATTACTAAAATGTTGATCTTCATCTGCAGATGAAGAGACTGGTTATAGAGAGGGCAAATAGTAGCAAGAGGAGACTCTTCACATTCAGTAACTTGAAGCAGGAATGTAAAATAGAAACAACCGTTACAATGTGAGATGATAAAGGATGCTATTGAGACAGGCTCAGGAGTGGCTTTGCTTCATTCAGCTGTGAAATGATTACATGCATTCATTTATCTCTCCCCTTCCTCATTTGGAGTGCATAATAAACATGTGTGTTTCTCATTTTCTTCTACTTTCTTTTATTTTGTCTCCTTGAAACAAAATAAATAGAAACAATGCTACATTCCCACTCACCCGGGTAACCAGCATGGCTCTCTTAAATCAAGCATGCCTGACACAGATTAATTTAGGGACAGAAAACAAGCATCACAGAAGTGATTCTTGCTTTCCTTTGGTTTTGGTCTGATATCAGCTCCTACAGGTCTGTGCAGTGGGAAAAACTGGGGTACTGATTTAAGAATGGCAGGCTTCTGAGTCTTGGCAGAAGGTATGGTTAGGGTCTGCTTCTTCAATAAGTCTCCACACCACTTGTCCCTTCTCACACTGACCTTTGAATTGCATCTCTCAACTTTGCATTTATATACATCCACCTGTCATAACACATTCTAGAAAAAGAACAGCTTTCCACAATTTGCCTAATATTGGACAAATATCAGGTAGTGGCCCAGATGTATGTAAGATATGAATCATCTGATGAATGACACTAATGTTAGTAGAAGGTAATGTCTCACAAGAAAATCACCCTGTGAAGCCTCAAACTACCATTTTTGTTTCTTAGTCCTTCCTCTTAATACCCCTTTCTTGAATGAGTATACCCCAATTCTCTAAACACTAAGTCATAATTTCAGACTCATTCTGTAAGCCTCATTGAGGTGTTAATGATTCTGCTCCCATGCCCAGGATCTAAAGATTGATATTTCAACCATGATTTTTTAAATAAGAATTTAGATTATAGTGTCTCTGCTCCATCAAATCATCCTGGATGGTGAGGATAGCAATAATAACAGTTAACAAATACCTACAGTGCATACAGCACCCCAGATCCTAACTGGTCAATCTTACAGGCAGTCTCTAAAGCAAGGAGATCATTTGTACTTCTCGGGTGAGGGAGGAGGTCCAAAGAGAGCGTGTCTTTTCTATTCCTCTTTCAGCCTCAAATTGGAGCTGGGTTGTGTCCCTGTATCTGACACCAGATGACACATTTAAAGTAGAAATGGGAACTTGTGAGATGTCATTTTTGGTTCATGTTCCTATATCAGAGGTCATTTTCTGAAATTAGTATCAACTGTTACCACTCACAAAAATATGGTTATGAGCCAAGTATCCGCATTGAATACTGATGCTTCCACTGTCCTCATCTGTAGTGTTTATAGTGTGCAATATTAGAGTCAGTTGTACAAGTTCATTTATAAGCAGTGCAAAAAGTATAGTAACCCATCTAACCATTGGTGTGTCATAGTGGAAAACATGAGAAATCAGCATAGAAAGGAAAATAATTGGTGTTGTATTAACTGTATTTTAATATTTTTTAATATTAGTGCATGGGACTGAAGTAGGCACTCTGAATGTGGAAGACAGTGTGTGGCTTGGGCAGAATGTGGGGTCTCCGGCAGTGGGACCAGGATTTATCTTTAGTGCATGAACTGGCTTTTTGGAGCCCATTCTCTATAGAGGGATACCTTGCTCATTCCTCAGACTTTTCATTTCTTCTTATCAATAGTTACCTCCCCTACCAACATTAACTGACAGTGAATCCCCAGGAAGGGATGGGCTACCAGTAAGATTTAGGTAACCCAATATTGTTCAGATTTCATGCAGATAATCACAGCTGCTGTGAGGTCAAGAGTGAAATGGCATGCATACCAGAAGTCTGTGTTCCTTGCCTTCCCTTCTTCCTCCAGTTTAAATTCTTCCCAGCACCTCTCCTATGATGTCCTCTGTGCTTTGAACAGGGTGATATAGGAATCTCTCCCATGATTGAGAACTCAGCTCCTATTATTTTATTACTTTGGTCATGTGTGGAGTTACAAGCTAGGGAGGAAACTTTGCTCATCTGTCTGCCTAAATGCAGAATCACACCTAGAAGCCTCTACCTTTCATTTCTAAGTACTAACGGGTCTTTTATATAATAGAAAATCTAGCATACTGACTTCTCACTTGTTTTTTCTCTACAATTACGTCATAACAATTTTTACTCTTACAAAATAATGTCAAAATGTATTTCTTGTGTGTAAATCACAAGCACTCATCTGAAGTAACTCTCTTTTCCTGAAGCAATACGATTAATTTATATAACTATTCAACATTGACACCCAACTTTCCAAGTTTTTAAGATGTCAGTTGGAGGTGTTCTTTTTAATATCAATTAAAAAGGAATGAAGTGACAGGATTTCAAATAAGACCATCTACCTCTGAAAAAATTGTAAAAATAAATGAAATAAAAATAATGTTAAGAAACAGGTGCCCATGTGTTTGTAAGCTCAAGGAAACTGATGAGTGTCTGGGGTTGTTGGTTTTTTGTTTGTTTTGTTTTATTTCCTTATAGTGGAACAATGAAAGTCAGTAATTACCATTCTGCTTTGCCAGTGTCTTAAATGTGCAGTGGCTGTCACAAGCAGCCATTCCAGACAGCTCTTTGTGATCAGTCAGGACATTTAAAGACTATGAAAATGAATACTCCAGCTGTTTTAAAGACTAAAATACTTTAATTATAACAAATGGATGTTCTTTCTATTTCTCTTCAGTGTTGGCCATGATATGGCTATAGCTTAATTTGTAGATGATCCTTTAAGATAGATAGGTAGATAGATAGATAGATAGATAGATAGATAGATAGATAGGTAGGTAGGTAAATAGATAGATAGGGTACAAATATATGTAAAAGTTTTCCATATGGCTTTGATTTTGTTTAAAACTATAAATTGTTGTTTGCTGCCTAACAATTAACAGATAAATTAAAGTTTGATGCTCTCATGATCTGTTCCTGAAATAAACAGAAAATAAAACCTTTCAAAGAAGATAATATAATATATATTATTTTTTGCATTTCACGGCTTTGATAGTTTGCATAGAATGATATCAAAAGTGCTAAGCAAATCAATGGGGAAATACTTCCTATAAGAAATATTTTGAAATGATTTCCCTCATTTGGATATAACCATACCAAATGTTTTCAAAATGTTGCATCTATAAAAAAAAATGATGAGCATAAATGTAACATTTTAACACAAAATTCAAATTTCTAGAAAATGCAACAAGATGTGAATTTTTGAAGTCAATTTACAATAATTAAGAAGAGAGTTTATTAAGTTTCCCAGCTCCCTTCCACTCTTAAATGTAATATTTTTTTTTCTCCTTTGTGTATTTGAATTACCCATCATTTATGTGGCAGAGGAGAAGCTTTCTAAAATAGAGTAAATCTGTGTTTATTTTAGAAAGTCAAGTGTCCTTTTGAAGATGCAAATGGCTTTTTGCCTGGGATAGCAGAAGGATGTGTTGATCCACATGAAAATAACAACAATGAAAAGGAAACAATTATTTATGTAACTCTGCCACCTTGCCTATATCATCTAGAAGGGCAGCCAGGCAGTCTTTTATCAGGAAAAACAGACAAAAGCCTTTTTCTTATTCAGTCACAAACATTCTCATTTTCAAAAGCTGCTTTAGAGAGTTGTTTTCTCTACTCTTCCCTCCTGGGTGCATTGAAGACACTCCCAGAAGTCCCTTCTCTATTCTTGTCTTTTTCTACCTCACACAGAAATAAACGACACACAGGCACAGCTGTTGAGATCTGCAAACCTCACGCTTGTTTCCTTACATTTCTTAAGACTAGTTCTATTTATACGTTTGTGTGTGTGCATGCATGTGAATGCATATGTGTGCAAGAGTGTGTATGTATGTGTGTGTGAGAGAGAGAGCAAGAAAAATAATGAAAGAAAAAGAAGCTATAAACATGAGAATGGAAGAGTCCGTGGAAGATCTGGAGAGGCAGAAAATGAAGTAATTTTAATTAATATAATTTTAAAAAATAAAAAAATGAGATGTGTAAATGGAAGCACAAGAGACAGTAATATGGGGGAAGGTGCAGTCCCAAATAAACCACACAGGCTAATTATGTCAATAAAAATAATTCAGGTTTCTAGTTGACCAATAGTATAAATCCCGGGAAAAGGATTTTGTACAAAGTCTACATGCCAGCTAATTTTAAAAACTGTTGATCGATTGCTTCCGGTTCCGCCGCCGGGACCGGTGCCCTCTGCGGCGTCCCAGCACACTCTGGAGCAGGGGGCAGCTGAACTCTGCACCTGGCCACACCCACAGCTCCTGCTGCTGCTGAGGGTATCTGCAAGGATCCCTATTGCGACCTCGAACTGAGTGAACTGAGCAAACCAACTGCAGGGGTCTCTGAGGGGTGGATTCGAACCCTGACCAGAGGTGAGGAGGGTTCGGCAGGCCTCAGCGCCTGTATCCTGGCCTGGGAGGGAGAGTTGAGCTCTCATTGCTTCCGGTTCCGCCGCCGGGACCGGTGCTCTCTGCTGCATCCCAGCACACTCTGGAGCAGGGGGCAGCTGAACTCTGCACCTGGCCACACCCACA
>PVIH01015683.1:0-38394 GCA_004025045.1 Sigmodon hispidus
CCCCCCCCCCCCCCGAGGTCATGCGTGCTCCCGAGGTCATTGAGCAGAGTCCAGCAGTTACTAAGACACTCCTGCTTGACTTTGCTTTGGGCCCTGGAGGGGGGCCTGTGCATTCCATTTGCTCACTAACCACCTCATAGAGCCTGGGCCTTCTGAGGCTAGTCTATTCTCTCTTCCCCAGGAATCCCTATTGGCTCAATTTCCTCAGCCCCGATAGTCTCATGCCCTTACCCCACCTTCTGCCTCAGCCTGTTCCATGGTCCCCAGATTAGTAGAGAAGTATCGTGTTCCTTTGTCCCCCGCTCTCATGCCAAGCAAGCATCTTGCCCAAGGAGCACATCCTAGCCACACACACCCCCACCTTAGCCAGGGAGCCAGTAGACCTGAGTCTCTTAGTAACTGCATGTCTCACCTCCTGCAGGTACCTCATCATTCCAACCTCTCACATTCTCTCCTGAAGGACTTTCTGGGGTCCTGGTGCCCTGGAGCCCTCTCTCCTCCTCCTTCCTCCCTGGGTCTGCTTCTTCCCCTCTCTTGGTTTGCCCCACCCCTTCCTCTTCCTCTCTCTTCCCTCTCCTCCTCCTGATATCACTGGCCTCATGAATTTTCTCCCACACCTCTTTCCATGCAGCATCTACCTCAGAGCACCATGAGGAGCCCTTGGGAATAGGAACAACCTCTCTGGAGAGCTGGGCGTTCTTGGTGGCCGGTAAGTGGGGAGCTGGGACCCTGAGGTGGGAGTTTCATGGAGACTGAGACCTGGGGTTTTCTATTCTGTTTGTGGAGCTGAAGCTGTGGGCAGAAGATGAAGCCTGAGAACTTGGTAAAGCCTCCCTGGGGTGGGGGTGGGGGTCTCTGAGAGGAGGATCAGGCCCCAGGCTGGTTTGCTAGCTGTCAGCTGACGGGTGTTTCCATTTTGCTTGTTGAGTTTTGGTCTCTTTCTCATGCCCGAGTCCTCTCCCCCTTCTATTTGATCTCTTTTTTCTGTGTAGCTCTGGCTGTTCTAGAATTCACTCTGTGATCAGGCTGGTCTTGAACTCACAGAGATCTGCTTGCCTCTGCCTCCCCAGTGTGATTAAAGGTATGGGCTACCACCTCCCACCTTCCTGCCCTCCCCCTTTTAAATGCTTAAATGCTTATTTTGTTTGTGTGAGTTTATGTGTGTGTGTGTGTGTGTGTGTGTGTGTGTGTGTGTGTGTGAGAGAGAGAGAGAGAGAGAGAGAGAGAGAGAGAGAGAGAGCTTGAATGCCACGGCATGTATATGGAGGTCAGAGGACACCCTGTAAGAGTTTGTAATGCCTTATCCCCTAAGGATTGAACTCAGCACCTTTATCCACTGCGCCCCACAGTCTCTTGAACTAAAATTCATTTTGTGGGGTTTGTGGCACAAAATCAAAAAGAAGAATTTAGAAGGATTTTGCCTCCCCGGCTGTCATGTATCCCCTAATGTATTTGTTGTTTATCTGTTCAGATGTGTGTGTTCCTGTCTTTTTCTTTTGTTTTTCTTTAGCCCAGATGTTTGTATAATGATGCTCTGCACCTTGCTTTTATGATTGAACATACATCTTTTTGTTTGTTTAGTTTTTGAGACAGAGTTTCTCTGTGTAGCCTTGGCTGTCCTGGAACTTGCTCTGTAGATCAGGCTGGACTCGAACTCACAGGGATCTGTTGTCCTCTGCCTCCCAAATGATGGCATTAAAAGCCTGTGCCTTCACTGTCTAGCTTGAATATACATTCTTTTCATTAATTAATTAATTAATTTATTTATTTATTTATTTGCCTTGGTGTTTTGCCTGGAACTGGAACTACAGACAGTTGTTAGCTGCCATGTGGGTGCTGGGAATCGAACCCGGGTCCTCTGGAAGAGCAGACGGTGCTCTTAACCGCTGAGCCATCTCTCCAGCCCCGAATATACATTCTTAACATCAGTTTATATAAACTTTAGAGCCTAGCCTATTTTCAGTTGGGAAAATGCTTTCAGGTTGTAGTTCCACCCTGGAAGACTACTTCTCTGAACTGTTATGCTATTGAGGGCCGTTATATCCAAGAACTTCAAATGTGTTTGTTTATGTCTTTCTATTAAGTGACTATCCTTTTAAAACTCATGTAACTAGCATTAGGTGACAGAATACATAAAATGAATCATCTTCCTCCACACCAAGGTTGCTTTCCAGATAAGCCAAAGTTTTGTGTTCAAGGCTATTCTAGGACTCAGTGGGGCCTGAGCAATGTATGCGCATGGTTATATGGTTTGTTAATTTTTTTTTAAAAAAAATAAGACATTTCTGTGTTCTTTTCCCCTAGAAGATCACCCAAGCTTTAGGCCCTATGAGCTGTGTTTCTGTCCCTGATTCCCCTCAGCCCTTGACTTCTGAGGACTTCTCTGGTGTGGCCTTGCCTCTGTCTCTGTGGAGACACCACACTCCTGGCGTTCAACTTGCTGTTACCGTTGTTGGTTTTTCTCGTGTGTAAAAGGCAGGGTGTCACAATCCTGTTCTGGACGTTTTCTTGTTCATGGAACAGGGTCATTCAGCTGTGCTGAAGGACCTTCCTCCTTTTCATAGCCACCATGGAGTCTACTGCGTGACTACCCCATAATTTAGTCATCCATTTCCCAACTGATGGACATTTCGGTTATTTCCATCTTCTGTAATTCACGCAGCCAATAAGCATTTATAGATCCCGCTTTGTGTGGATGCCAGTAACACCGTAGGGTAAATGCCTGTACTTCTGTTTTGACCCAGGGTGGTTAGGTCAAAGGGCAGCAACGGAGGGGCTCCCTTAGTGACTGTGACATTGTTCTGCCAGTCAAGGAGGTGGTGCCCCACCCCATGACCACCGTGTACTTTCAGGTTGTTTGTGTTGGCATGTGATAGATGGAAGGAATGTTTGACTTTTGTCTTCTAGAGTTCCTTGTCCTGTGTGTAAAGGCTGTGTGTATATTTCCCTTCCTGTGAACTTCTCTGTTCAGATTGCTCTCCACCCAGGCATCATGATCAAGAGCAGCTTGGGGAAGAAAGGGTTGTTTATCTTATAGCTTACATCATGAAGGGAAGTCGGGCCAGGAGCTCAAGGCAGGAACCTGGAGGCAGGAGCTGATCAGAGGCAATGGAGGGGGGTTGATCACTGGCTTGTCTCTCATGGTTTGCTCAGCCTGCTTTCTTATAGCACCCAGGAGCACCTGCTCTGGAGTGGCAGCACCCACAGTGGCCTAGACCCACCCACATCAATCAAGAAGATGTCCCACAGACTTACCCACAGGCCAATCTGATGGAGACAGTTCCTCAGTTCACATCCCTCTGTGACTCTAGCTTGTAGGAAGTTGTGAAAAGACTAAAACTGTGCTCACATTTGTGTGCTGGCTTGCCCACTGTGTTCTCTCTCTCTCTCTCCCTCTCCTTTTTCATGGGTAATAGAGTTTCAAGTAGCCCAGGTTGGTTTGAATGAGGAAACACTGCTCCTGAGTGCTGGGATTACAGCTAATGCCCTATATTTCGGTGCATTTCAGCTTTGGGGAAGCAGTGGTATAGGAGATACCTCCTAGGTGGTTTCATATCACCCACTTTGCTTATAATGGGTTCTATCATGCAGGATAGCTTAATTTTTATGTACTGTTAGTATTATGTATTAATATTTAATAACAAGGACAGTCTGGAAAAGAATTGTAGGGAGTGACTGGGAGTGCAGCTAAGTTGGTAGAGTGCTCTGAACATGTTCAATACTCAGAGCTGCATAACAGGGTGTGGTGTCCATGCCTGTAACTTGGGGTGGAGGAGGAAGGATCTGAAGTTCAAGGTCATAGTGAGTTTGAGGCAAGAGAATTAATCCTTTTGTGATGCAGCCTATCTAGAACCTGTATCCTCTTCCATTTTATTTGTGAATGGTTTTCTTTGCATGTCTGTCTACACACTGTGTGTGCACCTGGTTCTTGAAAAGGCCAGAAAAAGGTGTCAGATTCCCAGCGACTGGAGTTACAGACCACTGTGCACCACCACGTAGGTGCTGGGAATCAAACCTGGGTCCATTGGAAGAGCAGCCAGTGTTCTTAGCCACCAAGTGAGCACTCCAGTCCCACATCCAGGCCTTTATTTTTTTCAACTCTGCAGAATTTTATTCATGTAGCTTTCCTACCTGCCTGCCTTCTTCCTCTTCTCTTGTATGAGAAAATTTTTTAACCTTACTAGGACCTTTTGTCTGTTATGGCTGGAATTATTTAAATATAATATATAAGGATTAATATTTATTAGGGGGTTGAGTAAGGATTTACAGATATTAAGTAGTTTAAATTCATTAAAATTCACCAAAGTCACTAACACTTTCTTTTTTTAAATATTTATTTTTACTTTATGTGAATTGGTGTTTTGCCTGTATGCATAACTGTGTAAGGGTGTTGTCAGATCTTGGAATTACAGACAGCTGTTAACTACCATGTGGATGCTGGAAATCGAACTCAGGTCCTCTAGAAGAACAGTCAGTGCTCTTAACCTCTGAGCCATCTCTCCAGCCCAATGACACTTTCTTAAATAACATCAACATTTCACTACTGTCTGTCTGTTTGTCTGTCTGTCTGTCTGTCTCTCTCTCTTTCTGTCTCCCCTTGATGGAGATCCATCCAGCACCCTGGCACTTAGCTTTGTCAGTACTGTGAGGTGTGTTTATTTCTCATGTTCATTCTTGGTTTTTCTGTTCTGTGAGACTGCTATGAGTACTTTCATCCTGGCTCTGTCTGGTTACTGCACAGAAATCCTGTTTCTGTTGTGTTAACTTTGAACCCAGTGATCATACTCAACTTTTCTATCCATGCTGATAAGTATCTCAGACAAGCTTAGGGTCCTATCTCAAAACTCATATTGCTAACTATGGATAGTTTACCTGTCCTGGTATTATACATATACATATATATGTGTATATATATATATACATATATATATATATTTCAAGACAGGGTTTTTTTTTTTTTTTTTTTTTCTATACCCCTGGCTGTCCTGGAACTCTGTAGACCAGGCTGGCCTCACACTTAGAGATCCACCTGCCTCTGCCTCCTGAGGAATAAAGGCTGGGAATAAAGGCATGCACAACCACTGTCTAGCCTGATTTACATTTCCAACTTCTTGCTTATCTGTGATGCCTAGACCTCTCTCAAAGCAACGTAGATAATAAACACAATGATGAAATGGACATCACTGTCTTGTTTCTGACTGTACCTGGAATTGTTTCTGAAGCTTTATTTTTATTTACGTCTGTATGTGCGTTCCTGCTTATTGATAAGTACACCACATGTCTTCGGGTGCCTTCAGAGGCTGGGAGAGGACATTGGATCACCTGGAACTAGAGTTAGAGGTGGTTGTAAGCCACCCAACATGGCACCTCTGAGCCATGTCTCCAGCCCTGTAATTAGAGTTTTCTATTATTTTATGATTATATAAGGTTTGTTTAAGGAATTATCTCCTATTAAGAAAGCTCAGTCTGGGGCTGGAGAGATGGCTCAGCGGTTAAGAGCACCGTCTGCTCTTCCAGAGGACCCGGGTTCGATTCCCAGCACCCACGTGGCAGCTAACAACTGTCTGTAGTTCCAGTTCCAGGCAAACACCAAGGCAAATAAATAAAGAAATAATAAATAAATAAAGTTTTTTTTTTTTTTTTTTTTTAAAAAAAAAAGAAAGCTCAGTCTGAATGTTACTGCCAATCTTCTGTGCTGGGGAGTGGCCAGACGGCTGCGCCCTTTCTTCCTCTCTTCTTTGGACTCTGAGTAGCTTGGAGACTCTTGAGTGTATGTGTGTGTGTGTGTGTGTGTGTGTGTGTGTGTGTGTGTGTATGTATGTTCTCATTGTCCAGGCTAGTTTGACGACTGAATCAATGAACAAATGAATGTTTCTTTCTAACCCCTTCATCTCTGTTCCTTGGTGGCTGGGGAGGGGATTGCCCAGAAGGTCATGAGGCTGTATGATCTGGGCTTTTTCCCCTCAGGAGCTTTTCTTAAGGAACAGGGATGGGAAATGGAGCATGAGAGGTCAGTGGTGGTTCCTTTGATCTCACCTGCTCACTGAGCCGCCACACCTGGGCCTCTCACCTTTGGATAGCTGCCTCAGAGGGGTTGGACCCTGTAGTCTTGCAGAGATCTAGGGTAGAGTGTCTTGCCCAGCGCCAACCATGCCATTCATGCCAGTTTCCAGTTTTACAACAATAGCTGAAGCTGTAGTTTGGGGGTGTGATGTCTGGAGAGGACATGATATGCTGAGAAACCGTGAGCTAGATGCCAGGGCCATAGAGACCCTCAGAGATAGAAATCCAGGGTATCCAGTCAGGCCTGGAATATGGGCACAGTGTGGATGTGCAGGAATGGAACACAAATTGGATATAGTGATGCATACCTATAATCCCAGTGCTCTGAAAGCTGAGGCAGGAGGATTGATTTAAGTTTCAGGCTAGCCTGGGCTACATAGTGAGTTTAGGGCTCACTCAAGGCCAGAGCCAAAAAGGCACATAGCAAAACCCTGTCTCAAAGCATCAAAGCCACTAACAACAAAAGAACAGAATTTGAGTTCATGGCATGAGTGGGGTCTGGGCCTTTCAGATTTCAGCATTCAAGGCTTTCATCTTTTGAGGACTGACGTTTCTAGGATTTGGAGCTTTAGATTCTGATATTCTATATTTGAGATTATGACATTCAGGATTATGACTGGCACTTCCGAATGGAATAGGGGCATTGCTGGCTCCTTGGTTGCGGTGCCCCTCCCTCACCCATGACCTCTTATTTCAGGTCTGAGGCTGGCCCTGAACCATGGCAGAGAGCAGTGATGCCGCTCTGTCAGTAGCTGATTGGCTGCGGGCGCTGCACTTGGAGCAGTACACGACACTCTTCGAGCAGCATGGGCTGGTGTGGGCCACCGAATGCCAAGGCCTCAGTGACACCAAGCTTTTGGACATGGGCATGCACCTCCCTGGTCACCGCCGCCGTATCCTGGCCGGTCTGCTTCGTGCCCATGCACCCCCGACCCCTGCCCCTCGCCCTGCCCCACGGCCTGTGCCCATGAAGCGGCACATCTTCCGTTCACCACCCGGGCCCATCACTCCACCTGAACCGCCGCCCATGGCTGGAGAGGATGAGGGTTCGCCCGCTGCTCCACCTATTCCACCCCGAAGGGGCTGCCTTGCACCCACCTGCTTCACGTCCCCATCCACAGCCTCCCGGGACCCCATACTGCCCCCGCTGCCTGCCAAGCGACACTCGGTAGAGCAGAGTGTCCCTCCTGTACCTCCTCGCTCTGGACCCCCCTACCCGCAGACCAGGTAAGCGAGCGACATCACTGCTGGCGGATGGAAGACCGAGGCTGGAGGAACGACTGATAACTAGCGGGCACACAAACTTAGAGAGTTTGAGCAGGGGCAGGGCAGAGTGGCGTGAAGTGTGGGCCTGAGGATTGCCTGGGCTTAAGGATAGATACCTGGATATGTGCCCAGAGGGCAGGGGAGCCACAGTGGCCCCCAGGCGTCTATGCCAACAAATGAGTGGTGTCGCCATCCATTGGCCCAGGAACAGAAGAAAGTTTGGGAGGCATCTGAGTTCTTTGGGGCACCTGGCCTGTGAGATACTGTTGGGAGATCAGGGTGTACCTAGGAGGTGATGTGTGGAGCTCAGGTGTAGGGGTGGGGTGTGCTCCTGCCCGTCACATTCCTCCCCCACCCATGCTGTGCTTGACAAATCTCACCAAATCCCAGGACCTCTGGGACTCAGCCTACTTACTCTTTAGAATCTCTCTTCTCCTCATTTTCCTGACTTTTTTTCCATGAACATTCCACTTATTTTTCCTTCCAGCTGTTTGCTCACAGTGGAGGAACTTCTAAAGAGAGGGCTGCCATGTTTGGGAATGATGATACTTTGACATTCTGTTGGATTTTTTGAAGGGATGTGCTGAGAAAGGTCTTTTGTTCCTGGCACTGCTGGGCAGTGTTGGGGGATTCTGCTGATCCCTTCCTTCAGCAAGCCTTCTATGGAGGGTGGGGATTGTGTTCTGATTTCTGGGTAATTGAGGCTCAAGGAATGGAGGAAGAACTAGCTGGATCCATACAGAAACATGTTGGTGGGTGGGCATTCCTGTGGGGAAAGTCTGTGAGGTTTTTTTCCATCTAGAGAGGGGCATTGAGTCAGGGGATCTTCTGGGCCAAGGCAGGTCTAAGGTTATGAGATTTACTTGATGGTTGTGAGCCACCACGTGGTTGCTGGGAATTGAACTCAGGATCTCTGGTAGAGCAGCCAGTGTTCTTAACCTCTGAGCCATTTCTCCAGATTTCATGGGCTAGAGAATCATGGTTCTTGGTACTATTGCATCCTCTAGTGGCCATTCTCCTGAACGCAGGAGAAATATTTATTTGAGAGAGTGCTATAGTCAATTAGCATTGGAAATTAGAGTACCTTGAACTATCTGGGCCTTATGTGGTTCTTCTGACACTTATAATCTGTTCAGAGAAGTTTCATGGTAGAATAAAAATTATTTTTACATCCCAGGGCCCAGAATACAAGGCTCCACTCTCAGAGCTACAGTCTGAACATAAGTAAAACATGTTTCTGGCCTCTCTGTAGGCAGCGGTTGGGTGTTCATAAAATGGTGTAGTAGTTTCAAGGGACATCTCCATGTTTTTTGATTTGTTATATTTTTTTTTGTTTGTTTTTCTGTGCTTTAGGGATCAAACTCAGGCCATGCATATACTGGGCAAGTACTCTACCACTGACCCATGTCCCCAGCCACTTTTCTTGTACTGTAAACTGTCTAGACATTATTGACAGGGCCAAGTACACTGTGAATGCTGTGCAGACAACTATCATACTGGATTTGTCAGGGAATAGGGACAAGGAAAAAAATCTACATGTATTCAGACAGATGTGGGTGTGTTTCACATATTTTGATTGGCAGTTCATTGAATCCATGGATGCAGAACCATAGGTTGCAAAGAACCTTTGATTCCCACAGTTTGGGACCATTCCTTAGGGCAGAGTGGTACCAGTCCTGGTATCCTGTGCCCTGGGATGTAGCATTAGGAGTCATGGGCATCTGCAGTCTTCAGCTCATGGATGTACAAAGTCTTGAGGTTTTAATTTTTTATGTGTATGTATGTTTTGCCTGTCTGCCAGTCTGTACACTACATGTATAGGTATACATATGCACAGCTGGCCAGCTGTCAGGGTGGTAGCATGTGTGTATTTGCATATTTGTGCTGCATCTGCAGGTAGCCATGCTTGATTCTAATAGGTACAGGGGTATAGGGATCTGTGCAGTTTCAGTGGTGCCAGACTTTTCATGTGTGAGCTCACCAGAGTTGCTCATACACATACACATGCCCATGGGTACTGCCGCTAGGTTGCATTGTTAGTAGTGTACAAATGCTGTTGGGTAAGTGCACTGGCACATTTATTGTTTGTGTACTGTCAAGTGTGAGTCACTATGCACATATGTGTGTACATATGCTGCCAAGAGCCTGAGCCTGTTAGAATGTCTCTCTTAGAGCTCTGGGATTGTGCTTAGTTTCCTTTACTGTTGAATCCCAACCTCTGGCAAGGTTGGGGATCTAATGGGCCCTTTGTACACCAGGTGAAAGGTCCGAGCTGCCAGGAGCTTTCACACTGCAGGTGCTGAGCTTGGGTGCCTGTGGGTGATGTGAGCAGGCCTCAGCCTGTCCTGGCTATGGAGCTAAAGGACTCTTCTCCCCTAATCCATGTCATATCACCTGCTCTGGGAAGGAGATGCCTTCAGAGGAGCTGGTGGCAACTAAGAAGCTGACACGATACAAGGCCACAGACAAAGGTGTAAGAAAACCAGAAAACAAGCAAGGAGGGGCTTGCTCCTTTCTGCGTGGCCAGGTCAAGGGCTTTCAGAGCCAGGCTCACATATGGCCCAGGAAGGCCCATTTCACCTCCACATCTGTGATGTAGCCTGTGCCCATGAACTGGCTGAGGGGTGGGGGTGGGGTCCTGGGAGTCAAAGACACCCGGTCCTGGAGGGAAATGAGCATTCAGACCCTGCTTGGCCATTCAGTGTCAGGTGTCAGACAAAAAACCCTTAGACGTGTCTCTAGATCACAGAGACATTTCTGATCAAGGGGCCCAGAGTCACTCCACACAGCCCCTGTGGGTCTCAGCTTCCTCCTCTTGTATTTGGGTGCCTTGAGATATTTGAGGAAGTATTTGCCCAGGGTGGGCAGCTGCCGGCTGGAGTCATACCTTGGAAGGTTTCCCTTCTGTGCTGTGAATGCCTTGTAGCCCAGCCAATCCTCGGCCTTCTTGGAAGCTGATCACCTGTTGCTGGGGCAGAAACTAGTCTCTATTTTGCAGCCTCTTTGGACACCCTTCAGTGGGTGGGGACTGGGAAATTCACCATAAGGGCTAGCCAGAATCTGGGCTTCCTGGACATTCACCCCGTGAGGCCTCAGGGGGACCAACAGACGGCTAGTAGTCCCATTTTAGTTTGGATGGTACTGGTGTGGCCTGAGGGGTGGGGAGGAAGTCTCTGCCCCAGGGGATTATGGGTGACTTTTTTCTCAGTGTTTTCAGGAAGTGTGTTGGCCCAGGCTGAAGGGGGTGGGGATAGGAGAGGCGGAGAGCAGGAAGCAAAGACTAAGGTTGGACACACACACACACACACACACACACACACACACACACACACACTCTCGATTTATGATTATATTCAGAAACACACACACACTCTTAGAGAAGTGATTTACATATATTCAGAGGCACCATTTATAGGTGTGCAAAGACATACCTGGGCTCACAGCTCCAAGGGAGCAGGAATCACACACAGCTGGCAATAGGGACCACAAGACCAGCCCAAGCCCGCAGGGGGCAGGCACAGGCCATCCGGCCACCTTGGCAGGCTCTGGTCCACCTGGCTGGAGCCCCAGGAGTTCCTAGGCCCAGGATTCAGCAGGCCTCTGAGGGTGAGTGAGGGCCAGCCCTGGCTAGGATACTGGGCAGATGGGAGGGCCTGGGAGGACAGCAGCCCCTCGGTCTGGCTGTCGCTTTCTGAGCTGCTTTCCCAGGGGGCTCTGCAGCCCCTTGGTTTGCTCAGAATTGTCTTTACCTCCACGGCTGCAGGGTTTTTTTTTCTGCCCTTTTCTACGATCCCCCCTTCCTTCTCCACCCCCCCTTCTTTCTCTCTGAGTTTTCCAGGTGGGTATCTCCAAGTCAGTCTCTCCAGGATCCACTAGGGACTCCATTACCTGTTTCCTGGTCGTTAGTCAGACTGCCACACTGACTGTTGGTGTGTGTGGGGGGGGAGGGTGTGTTGTGTGGGGGGGAGTCTCTGCCCCCCCATCCTATTGTTAATTTTCAGAGCCCTCCATCAAGAAGAAGTTCCCTTGGGGGAGATTTAGGTTAGCTTCTGGCACTGTCAAATTTAAGATGGTTATGTGTCTAAACCCCTCACCCTCAGCCCAAGGTGACCTACCTGCAGAGGGCTGGCACTTCATTGTGTGGTTCCTCCTCTGCATGCCAGGGCTGTTAATTAGTGGGTATGTGCTGAGTATGAGCTTGACCTTCTCTCCTTTGAGTTATGAGGACTCACTAATGAACCCAGCACCCCTTGGGGCACAGAATGGCCTTTACTTTGGACTGGGCACCAGAAGTGGTGGGGGAGGGTCCTAGAACTGTCCAAAGCTTACCAAGAGCTGGCCTGTTCTTCTTGTTCTGGGGGGGGGGGGAGAGTAGGACCAGACCCAGAAGGTGCACAGAACAGAATGGTAGATAGATGCTACCAGCCTCCTGTCTGCCACAGCAGGGCAGCGCAGCAGGGCTCAGGCAGTGGAGTGGTGTAGAGACCCAGTGGGCTGTGTGTGCTAGTGGAGGGGAATGTTGGGGTGGGTTTCCTGCAGGAAGAAGTGTGTTTTAAGCACAAGGAAATTGATGGCTTGTGGTCATCCCATGTAGAAAGCCCCAGCAGAAGCCTGGTCCACAGTGATGCTTAGCAAGGGGAGCCGCTGGCCCAGGAAGAAGTGCTTTGGGCTGTGGGGCCTTGGTGGGATGCTGCAGCCTCCCTAGGGCTGGATGCTGACAGGGTGGCTGTAGACCTCCTCTCTAGCGAAGGGAGCCTGACAAGGGCTTTGTGCACTGTGGCCTGGGCAGAAATGAGTAGGGCAGAGCCAGGGTTTCACAGCAGCACCCCTCCCCCACCCCCCCAGTTATGGAGGAAGGGGCAGAAGCAGCATGAAGGAAGAAGCTAGGAGAACAGGCCCAGGGCCCAGCTGAGGAGGAAGTGAACAGCTGGGAAAGTCTACCACTGGAAGGAGACACCAGGAAAGACTCCAGCTCTCTGGCCTGACCTCCTCTTCCAGCTGTGCTGTGAGAACCCTGAGATTGGCTGGGCCCCTCTGAGACCCATGTAACATTTTAGCGGGGAGGTTCTGACTCTGGGGTGGGACATAGCCTGGGTCCTTTGTCCTCTGAGGTCGTCTCAGTGAACCAAACACTGAAGGATATAGCCATGCAGAATGACCAGAAGTACGGAGGTGGTCTAGGGAGGTGGCTAAGAGCATTGGCTGCTCTTCCAGAGAACCCGGGTTTAATTCCTAGGACCTACATGGTAGCTCACAAACCATTTATAATATCAGTTCCTGGGGTCTGGTGTCTTTTCTGACATCTCTAGGCATCTGCATGCAGGCAGTGCACTTACATGCACATTTACACATAAACTTACATAAGTAAATCTTAAAAATAAAGGAGAAATGGGGGGGGAGCCCCAAGGTGTCATAAGGAAAAGCCCACAGTAGGGGGTGGAGGATATGGAATGTTTGCCTTTTAAGAAAGTAGGAAAAAAAAGGGGGGGCTGGAGAGATGGCTCAGCGGTTAAGAGCACCGTTTGTTCTTCCAGAGGACCCGGGTTCGATTCCCAGCACCCACATGGCAGCTCACAACTGTCTGTAGTTCCAGTTCCAGGCAAACACCAAGGCAAATAAATAAAGTTAAAAAAAAAAAAAAAGAAAGTAGGACTTTGGCTAGACAGGGACAGATATTTGAGGTGAAAGGTACGCTTTATGTGAAGGCTTTGAAGTATATGTTTATAGACCGCAGCATGGGATTGTAGAGATGGCCCAAAAGTTAAGATGCACATGCTCTTGTAGAAAGCCTCGGTTTGGTTCACAGTTCCCACACTGGGTGGCACACAACCATCTGTAACTCCAGCTCTGGGGCGTCTTCTGGCACTCAAGTGTATACACCTATACACAAACATACACATGCATACGATTTAAATACATCTTTATAGGCATCAGATTAGCTTCTGATAGAGGGCTGGAGTGAATGGGGACTTTGTCCAAAGTTAGCGTGACATGTAGGCTGCCCCTCTCTGCAGCCCTCTCGCCCTCAAGGGGAGCCTTGGTTTCTCTGGCTAGAAGAGGGTATAGATAGTATTGGAAAGGAGCACAGGGCATTTGGAGGAGAAGGCTACCATGCAGCTTATGGCCTAGCTGTGGGGCCGAGACTCCTTTGGCTATAGCCCAGGTAAGAAACTGCTGTAACATGTGAGATCAACGTGAGTAAGCTTGCAAGGCAGTCAGAGTTTGGGAAACTGAGACTCAGCGGTGATGACTGAGGTCTGAGACTCAAACCCAGATCTGTCTGCCTGCAGACTGGGGCAGTCACACATCTATCTCACTGTGCCCCGTGACAGGCCCTGTTTGCCCCATAATAGTTATTGGTAGACCCTTAAGTTTCTGGCAATGGGGTCACTCTAATCTTACCCACTTAGACTTGGGGCCCTTATATGTCTCCCAGCCCTGGGTACAAGGTTCCTCTGATCTATACGGTCAGACCTCTTGGGCTCAGGACCCAGGCTGAGGTGGACCTCTCTTACTGTGAATGGAATAGCATTTAGAATTTTACCTTCCCTAGAGAAAGGACTGAGGACTTAGCAAAGCTGGGATGCAGCTTTGCCTTGCCAAGGCCTGTGGGCTGCATTTTGAGGTACAGAGGCTGCTTCCCTGGGCTGAGAGTGAGGGTGGAATTCAAAGGAGAAGGTGAGGAGAGGCCTTAGGGGGCCACTCACCAGTGCTCTGGGCTGGGCGAGGCCAGAGCAGCGCTGGATTGGGGACTGTGAGGAGCGGACACTGAGGGGCTGCTCCAGGGGTGCTCCCTGGGCTGTTTTCTCGGTAGGGGACACTGCCCTCTTGCCTGGGGATTTCCCACAGCTGCCTTTCTGACCTCACTTCTCCATTCCTGGCCCTGGTGCTGACTCAGCAGTCAGGGCTCTCAGGGAGGTTTCTTGCTGGAATTGTTAGGAGAGGCCCCCGTTGTCCTCTCTCCTGGGACAGATGATAAAGATGGAGGGCACCTGTGGGTAGCGAGCCTCAGGGCAGGCTAGCAGTGCGCCAGCTGGAGGTACACAAGGTGAGGAGGGTTTGTGTTTGACTAGCCCCAGAGGATGAGGAACGGGTACCCTGATGCTACTCTCCACCCTTCAGGACCCCCCACCCCCAGAGGAGATTGGCAGTAGGGAGCCAGGCTCACTTGGGCTCGTTGGCCTTGGAGAATAGGAATCCCGGCTTCCCCCATAGTTCATGCTTTGCTCTCAGCTGACCCCCCCATTACACAGCTTCCGCAGCCCCTTCTTCCCACCGTCTGGAAGCAACTGTGTGACGGATTCATCTCCTCCATGAGTCTAGGGACATCACACTGACCATCAGGGGCCAGGCTCTAGGTCAGGCTGTGGGCATGTTTGCATCCAGGTGTTTAATCCTTCATTTGTTTCCCTTGCAACTAGAACAATTAGCTTGTGAGTCTGGCCACAGATTGGTCCTCCTGTTCACCGCCCACCTGTCTAGCATGCACTTGTTTTCACTCAGCCAAGCTCTTCACTCAGCTGTGGGGATCTAGAATCAGATGTTTTCCCTCCTATAAAGAGATCAGGGTCAACTCAGGGAGAGGCCTGGTGCAGGGCCCACAAAGGACATCATCATAGTCACAGTACCACCTCCCCTTGGTGTTAGTTCCCAGAGAGGTAGACAGGGTATAGAGAACAGCATGGTACCAGGGTAGCAACAGGGGTCACGGTAGCTATCACGTCACAGCCCACACAGCTGTCTAGCAGCCATCCTTTGTGACCCTTGCAGGTGACAGCTCAAAGGTGAATGTCAGAACCAGAACGGGCAGGTGACTTTCAGAAAGCCAGCCTAGCTTAGAAACTTCTTGTTCCAAGGGGCTCGTGTGCCTTTTAGAGGCCCCACAGTGTGGATGTTCTCAGTTGCCTGTCACTACACTTCGGAGCCTGTACACCAGAGGTAGGGTTTGCTGACAATTTCTCCTCTGCAGTGCCCATGCAGGCCACTGTTGCCTATGTGAGTAACTGGGCTGTTGTACCACCTCATATAGGTCATGACTCCACAGGGAAGTGCTCCCCCATGACCCTAATACAAGCTATGTGGAAAACGTACATTTTTTTTTAAACTTTATTTATTTATTTGCCTTGGTGTTTGCCTGGAACTGGAACTACAGACAGTTGTTTAGCCGCCATGTGGGTGCTGGGAATCGAACCCGGGTCCTCTGGAAGAGCAGACATTGCTCTTAACCGCTGAGCCATCTCTCCAGCCCTGAAAACGTACATTCTAAGATGTATAGTAGCAGAGCTGGATCCTATTAGTTGGATGCTAACGAAGTATTGGCAGGAGGAACATACTTTGAAGAATATTATTTGGGATAATCTTCATGTGCAGGGGAGAACAGCTGGGTTAGGGAAGCAAAAAGGTGGCCGGGGAGAATCGGTGTAGAGGCTGGGATGCTCCTATGACAAGGAGTAGGGAGAGGGTACTGGTCATGTCTTCCCAGACCTCCTTACGTTTACCACAGTCACATGCTGCGACCCACTGGAGAACAGACCAGGCCAAAAGTGATCAGGGTTTTGGAGGAAGCTGCTCACCCTGATGCCCCTCCTCAGCCTTTGGCAGATATGGACAGAGATAGCTAATGGGACCATTCTTAATGGCTGGGCACTGAGGATCCTGTGTGTTGGTGTGTGGCCTACTCTTTCAGCTACCCATCTTCTCTGTCTGTGAAAATGGCTCCTACTTCACAGAAGAGGAAACCCAGACCCTCTTGGGTGGTTAGGCACTTAGCCCCAGAAACAAAGACGGCAAGGTGGGGTTCAAACCCATGTCTTGAGTGGCAAAGCCCTCAGGAGACATTCATCAACAGGATAGGACAGCAGGAAAATGGTATCAAGCACAGGGTACCTGAAGCAGGCCCTGGAAGAGTGACCGCAGAGACAAAGGTGGTGGCCGACGAGGACTTGAGGGATCTGAGTTCACTGGGAAATAGTGAATGTGAACCAAAATAGGGGAGGGCTTTGGCCCAGAAACCATAATCTGGGCTTTAGGAATGGGTTTCTGAGACTGTGTCTTCAGCCCTGGCCCTGATACCTGTTTTAATTCCATCCTCTCTGTCAGCAAATGCCCTATACCCTCCACAGTATACCGCCTCCTTAGCCGCCCTCTCTGCCCCATTCTGGTCTTATCTGTATGTGTGGAGGTCCCATGGGTCCACGTCTAAAAGCTGAAGCAATGGAACCAGGTTACCAGGGCCCAAGAGTGAGCGTAGGCTGTGTGAGGCAGGCTGGAGTCTGGATAGGGAAGGTGTTTGGGCAGTTGAGCAGGGCTTTGGTGGGCACGCTAACACCCAGCTCTGTTCTTTTCCTAGCCTTTCCTCTAAGGAGGAGTTATCCCCGCCACCCGTGTTACCTCGTTCCCAACCGGAGCCTTCAGAGACCCTGCCCACCCTTCTGCCTACCTTTCCACAGGGGCCTCCTCAGCAGCCTCTGTCTCCGCCACCCTGTGCTCCTGAGATCCCTCCCAAGCCTCCCCGCCTGTTCCCTGAGTTTGGTGAGTGCTACAGGACAGTTGGGCTCTGGATGGTCTCCTGGGGTCAGCCTCGAAAAGCCTGCAAGGGCATACATATTCCCTCTGCTGGGTGGCCAGCAGTCTCCTGGGTGTCCTGCACCTCCTCAAAGAGCATGCGCTTTTTCTCCTTTGTTGTCAAGAATGAGCATGGCTAACCCTTGGGGTAGAGCGAAGTTCCAGGTCTCAGTGTCGCTGAGTTGGGCTGTCACCTCTGGCTTCTCTTGATTCTTCTGGCCTTGTAGGCCTTGTACGGACAGTCCTCACTCCTGACTGCGGACTTGGCTGCCTGGTCAGCCTTCTTGTGGTGGCCCTTCCTTTCCTTCAGTATAAATAGCACTTCCTGTCCGTATGCCTTTCTTTTGAAAGTCGGGCCTGGGTGGGGGTGGGAGTCTATTCCAGCCTAGGAGGAGTGGCCTTTGTAAAACCCAGCCCTAGGGCTAGAGAAGGTCAAGTTCTTGGCTTCTGACCCCCTTCCCGTTTTTTACCAGACGACTCTGACTATGATGATGTCCCAGAGGCGGGGCCGGGGGCCCCAGCCAGCGTGATGACCAAGGTAGGCAGGGCAAATGGTTGGGGCTGCATTGGCTGCCTGTGTTGTGGAAAGAGGGCTGGCTGCTCCTTGGCCTTAGAGATCCCAGGATCTCCTCCCTGGCAGAGTAGATTCTTCCTTTCACTGCCTCACCATATGGGAGTGAGCCACAGAACCTCACCCTGGGGTCTGCAGCCCCCTGGTCTATGGCCTCTAGTTCAGGGTTGGGTTGCTCTGGCTAGGTGTACGTGGTCTGTTGCTATTTGTGTCTTTGGGTGGCTGTCTCTCTGTTTCACTGTTTTTGTGATCTCATTGTCTTCTTTCTTGAATGTATATTGTGTCTCTCTATCCCTGAGTCTCTGTTTGCCACCGATTCTCCTGACCTGTCACGCTGGTCGCTGTGTGGTCTCAGCTGCTGGGGGAAGGGTTCAGAAACAGAAGTAAAAATGCTGACGTGTGAACTGAGGATGCAGTGGGTGTGGCAGCAGCCGGGTAGTGTGTGGTATGGTGGTGTGATGTGTGTGTGTGTGATCTGAGGTTGGTGGTAAAAATGTGACACTGAGTGGTCCTGGGGGGCCAGGAGGAACCCTTGCCAAGCCGAGTCCCAAGGGCCGTGCGGGTGGCGAGTCTGCTGAGCGAGGGAGAAGAGCTATCTGGAGATGACACCGAAGATGAGGATGACCATGCCTATGAGGGTATCCCCAAGTGAGTACTCCCCATTCATCCGCTCTCCTCTTCAGAGCCCACCCTGGCCTGCCCTCCTGTCATGGCGGTAGCCTGACAGGCCCTCAGCCTCACAGCCCTTCTTCCTTTCTCTTTTCCTAGTGGCGGGTGGCCCGCCAGTGGCCTGAACCCACCCTTACGCACTCTGATTCCTGATCTCTCACCGCACCCCATGGATGAGCTGCCTGGGGGCTCCACCCCCATCACACCAGTCATCAAGGCTGGCTGGCTGGACAAGAACCCACCACAGGGGTGAGTGAAGGCCTGCCAGCACCTTCTAGTGTCTGCATGGGGACAGGGCATGTTCCAGGATACTGGTGTCGTGGATTTCAAAATCAGAGGAGTCCAAGATTAGCTGAGCAATTTTTCCTCTTCACGCATGTTGACCATTGGTAACCATTGAGTGATCCGGGTGCTAGGAAAAGGGTGTAATGGTGGGACCTTCCTTCTCCTTCCCAGTCTTGGCTGACCCCTGCCTCTGCCTCTTCAGGTCTTATATCTATCAGAAGCGATGGGTAAGATTGGATGCTGACTACCTGCGATACTTTGACAGTAACAAGGTGAGGGCTTCATCAGTCCCTCACTTGACCCTGGCTCATGCCTAGGCTGAACCCCAATATAGTCCTTAGCTGACCCTCTTTGGGGTCCTGGTGTATGGGCTGGCTGAAGGCAGTGATCAGGGTCAGTACAGAGTGATGCTTGGCCACCTGCAGAGCAAAGGCTTACGGCCATCATTTCAGTGGAGATGGGCAAGGTAGGGTTCCGCTCTGAAATGCAATTCTTCTCTCCCAGGATGCTTACTCTAAACGCTTCGTTCCTGTGGCCGGCATCTGCCGAGTAGCTGCTATTGGAGACCAGAAGTTTGAAGTGATTACAAACAACCGGACCTTCGCCTTCCGGGCAGAGAGTGATGGTGTGTGTGTGTGTGTGTGTGTGTGTGTGTGTGTGTGTGTGTATGTGAAGAACTGCAAGTTTGGTCATATTGTGGGGACTGGGAAGGGAACAGTGTATGTCTGCTCCCTAACACGTCATACCTGGGGAGGCGTTGTCCTTTTGTGGTCTGGGGGAGAAGGAATGAGATACTGACTGTAGCCAGCTCCTTCCCAGACACTCCGCAGCTCCAAGAGCCACACATCAGCTTCACAGGGGAGGCAGGCTCCAGTAGATGTGGTGATGTGCCCAGTGTAAGCCAGACCAGGTGGCAGCAAGGCCTAGGTTCTCCAAGTCAGAGAAGCCTGGAAAGGTGACAGACCAAAGTGGTGGGCTTCCTAGCGAGGTGATTTCTGAGGAGCCAGCTGAGTCAAACGGCGCTTTCACCCGTTTGCAGTGGAGCGGAATGAGTGGATGCAGGCTTTACAGCAGGCTGTGGTGGAGCATCGAGCCCATGTTCGGCTCTCCAGTGCTTCTGTGTTGGGAGTTCGAGGCCTGGAGCAGCCTGACCGAGCTGGCAGCCTGGAGTTACGAGGCTTCAAAAATAAGCTTTATGTGGCTGTGGCTGGGGACAAAGTACAACTTTATAAGAATCTGGAGGTATGAAGGACTCCACCAGGCCGCTGAGCTCTCCCTGCCTTATGCTCATCACGGTTTCCTTCTCTGCCCGTCTCCTGTCCATCTGGTCCCTCCCTGGTCTTGCTAGGACCCAAGCTTGATGCTGTCCATTCCAGCCTTTCCAGCCCTGGGTTCACACCCCCTCTTCCCTCTCGTCTGCCTGTGTCTCATCTCCATCCAACTCCTGAGCAGCACCTTCCCGTCCCGTCCCACTCAGCTCCTGTGCCACCACCGCAGAGCCCAGTTGCTCTAGTCCAGGCTCTGTCTCTGCTCAGATTCCCTATTCCCCACCTTGAACTTTAAGCTCTCAATCTCGCCTCCCTCCCACCCATCCACCAGGAGTTTCATCTGGGCATCGGTATCACCTTCATTGACATGAGCGTGGGCAACGTGAAGGAAGTAGACCGGCGCAGCTTTGACCTCACCACCCCCTACCGCATCTTCAGGTGAGCCCCCCCCCCCCCATCTTTGGCTCACCAGCATCCTCTTGTTATTTTCTTTTTCCCTCCAGGAGCAGGTCTGCTTTGCTCACTCACGTATCAGAAGTCTTCACTCATCTTCATATCTGTTCTCTTTGCC
This sequence comes from Sigmodon hispidus, assembly GCA_004025045.1. Taxonomy (NCBI): domain Eukaryota; kingdom Metazoa; phylum Chordata; class Mammalia; order Rodentia; family Cricetidae; genus Sigmodon; species Sigmodon hispidus. Next base: position 20,258 of record PVIH01015683.1, read on the forward strand.
CACCACACCGATCATGAGGTGTCCCAGCAGCACCAGCTACCCTTTCCCTTAGGTTTGCTCTGTAGTACCACCTGGCCATCCGCAACCCTGAGCCTGTGGGTTCTCCAGAAGAACCTGCTCATGCGCAAAGCTTGTATAGCTGTTAACTCCGGGGACATCTCCCTCATGACTTGGCTCTGCTTCGTGTGGTCAGTCACTGTCTGCCTCTTTTGCACTCTGCTTTGGCTGTCCCCTTTCTGTGTCTGTCACCATCCTGGCCAAAGCCTGGCAGGCCCTCTGGTATGTGCCTCATTGCTCTTTGATTGTGGGTCTTAGTAGCTTCACTCTGTCCATAGTGATAGCAGGGTAGTGACCTTTGACCTCAAGGGCTAGGTTGGTGTTTGTCTATTTCTTACATTTGAAATATCCTGTGTCATCGGCCCTGGAATTCTTTGCTGTTATCCTTAGTGACTGACAGCAGCTATAGCCAGCCACTTTGGGGTTTCCCTTTCTGTCGGTTGCAGAGGCCACTACGTTCCCCTGGTAATTGTCACTGTCACCCACCTTAATGAGGCTGATCTATATTCAGCAGAAAGGGCTCCACTGCTTGGGCCTACAGCACTTGGTGCAGTGGGGTGTGGATGCTCCTTGTTTCTCTATTGGCTGTCATGGTAGAGGCTACCTGCAACCCCTCTCCCAAAGAGGCACCCATGGCTAATACCCCTCCAGCATGGATGCCTTCCTTGACTATGCTGATAGGTTATTAGTGATGTGGTCTCTTAAGCACTTCTGTATAGTTGGTAGTGACGGAAGCAGCAGAAAAAGAGCCAGAGGGTGAATTTTTTTTTTTTTTGAGGCAGGGTTTCTCTGTGTAGCCTGAGCTGTCCTGGAACTGGCTCTGTAGACCAGTCTGACCTCAAACCCAGAGATCTGCCTACCTCTGCTTCTGAGTGCTGGAATTAAAGGCATGTGCCACCATACTGGACCCCCCTCCATCTTTCTGGGATGGAGTTACAGCTGGGGCTTGGATAGGAAGGAGGTTGAAGGAGGAGATGGTACCCACCTCTATGTTCTGATTCCATAGAAACCCTCTGTGGTGCTCGGCTGTTCTAAGGGCAGCTTGTGCCGACTCTGCCTGTCTCAGGCCTAGCCCAGTCTGTCTCTCACTGTGTCCTCTGCCTGTGTACCGTACTATCCTCTCTGTCCTGAACATCTACCCCCTCCATCACCTGGCTTAGCCCTTTCTGTCCCTAGGTCTCCCTAATTCCCCCTTTATTCTTAGTTTTCACGGTTCCTTTATTCATACTCACTTTCCCACTCATCCCAAGCTGATCTCTTCTCTCATCCAGAGCTCTCAAAGCCACACCTCCCTCCCACTGACCCTGCAATCCCCCCAGGCTCTTCCTCACCAATTCTCCTACTTCTGTGTCTCCAGCTTCTCAGCTGATTCAGAGTTAGAGAAGGAACAGTGGCTGGAGGCCATGCAGGGAGCCATTTCAGAGGCCCTGTCTACCTCAGAGGTGGCCGAGCGCATCTGGGCTGCAACCCCCAACAGGTTCTGTGCTGACTGTGGGGCTTCCCAGCCTGACTGGGCCTCCATCAATCTCTGCGTGGTCATCTGCAAGCGCTGTGCAGGTAGGAATGTGTGCAACAGGCTGGCCACTGGCCCACAGGCGGCCTATTTGGTGGATCCTGGAGCCCTTGTTTCTAACACTGCTCCGTCATTATTGGCTGTTCTTCTGGGAGTGGCCTTTGGTTCTCTCTTTTTTTTTTTTGGTCATACTCTTTCTACAGGGAGGGGGACAGACAGAGAGAGGGGTGGAAGGTTTTTTTTTCAGGACTACCTGGCAAGTAAGGGAGCTTAGATCAGAGCCTAGGATGTTGGAATCTGGTGTCTCTGTCACATTAAAAGCTTGATGGAGCCAGGCCCACCAAGGCTCTTCATGCTGAGAAAGCAGAGTATTTTGTCCAGAGGGGGATGTAAGGCAAGAGAACCAAGGGCATGGTCAGCTCTGTGGCTCAGTCTCTGGCTTATAGGCAGAAGATGGGATTGGGGATGTGAGGGCAGGCTGCTGCACCATCCAGGAGTGGGAGAAGAAGTTCTGAGAGCCTTCTAGGGTGGTTTGAAAGTTACATATGAAAGTTTCCATGAAGAGGGTGGGAATGGAAAAAGGTAGGGTCCAGGGTGTATTCATCTGTTGACTCTGTCTGTTGCATGCTGGCCATTGGATTATCCTGAGAGCTAACAGTGCCCGAGTGGTGGTTTTGCATGGCTGCAGGGGTGAGGTGGACTTTGATGTGGGAATTCAGGAGGAAGGTCAGATTTGGGTGAATCAGTAAGCTTGGAAGAAACCCCTAGGCCTGTGGGACCTTAGGACAGATGTCAGGCCCTGGGGCCATGAGGTCTGTGTGCCGATGAGAGGCAGCTTTGATGGTGATCACGTAGAGAAAACGTCAGCTCATGGAGCTGATACAGGCTGATGATGGTAGATGTGGTTCTCCATAGATTCAGGGCCAGGGCTTGAGGCAGGAAATTCTGAGTATATCTAATGTCCCTAGCTCACTTGCTCACTCCTGGGACCTGTGCCTGAACAACCTTCATTTCTCCAGCTCCAACCTTAGACTTTCCTTTCATTGCAGTGGCATTTATTAAATGCTTATTGTTGTCAGGGGTTTGTTCTGCGCACTGAGAACAGAAACCTAAAGACAGATCAGGCTGTTGTTCATATGCAGCTGCATTGCAACTGGAAGGGAGGAAAACGCAGGAGCCAATAAAAGAATTAGAACTGCAAGAGGTGGGGGCTGGAGAGATGGCTCAGCGGTTAAGAGCACCGTCTGCTCTTCCAGAGGACCTGGGTTCAATTCCCAGCACCCACATGGCAGCTAACAACTGTCTGTAGTTCCAGTTCCAGGCAAACACCAAGGCAAATAAATAAATGAAGTTTTTTTTTTTTTTTTAAAAAAAAAAAAAAAAAAAAAAAAAGAACTGCAAGAGGTGGGAAGAGAAGGTGCCATTTGTTCGGGACATCTCTAAGGAGGTGACATGTCAGCTGAGACCTGAACTACAGGAAGGCATGGCCATGTCGGGAGATGGAGAGGAAAGCTGAGGCAGGAAGTTGGGGGTGGCAGAGGAGCAGATAGGTCTTTATAAGAATAACTGATGGCATGGAGGAAGGGTTTGCACTTCAAAGCAGTCAGTTAGTAGGGAAAGTGCCCTGGAGGACCCACTGTGGCTGGAGGGAACCATGATAAAATGTGAGCAATGGGTGTGTGACCAGATTCTGGAGCCATGCCAAAATGGAGTTGCAACCTAGCTCTAGGTCTGCCTGAGGAGCACTGTGGATGCTTGGGTGCTCATGGGAAGGGTTGCACCCAAGGAACTGTATTTGGTTCTCATCGCAGGGGAGCACCGTGGCCTGGGTGCTGGAGTGTCCAAGGTGAGGAGCCTGAAGATGGACAGGAAGGTGTGGACAGAGACACTCATCCAGGTGGGCATGCCCTGCTTGACACTCATGCTTGAGGTTTCTCCTCAATGGCTGATCTCCATCCCCCATCTCACTGACCTCAGAACTTTGGAGAGAGGGAACCTCCAGATAATTTAGTGGATGGAGATATTGAGAAGCCTATTTTTGGCAAAATCAGCAAACTGGCCAGTGTACTAAGAATGTTTTTACAGTTTTAAAGGGTCGTAAAAAAAAAAAAAATATTTGACAGAGATTGTATGTGTTTCGTAAAACCTAAACTACTTACTATTTGACCTTTTAGAAAATTGCTGAGCCCTGATATAGTTCAGCTGTTGTCCTGATGTGGACACTGAAGCCCTGGATTGGGCTGTAATGTGCCTAAGGCTACCCAGCTACTGCATAGTGACCACCCAGCCTGCTTTTTCCCACCTCATGCTCTAGCTGAGCTGGGGTCTTCTCACTGTGCACACCCCTCAGCACCTTTGAGCTTTTACTGCACCTGAATTCATGTGCATAGCGTGTACATGATGTATGGTTTGAGGCTTACATATGTACATATATTTATACCTATGCATTTAAACTTCTCTGGTGTTTGTGTATGTGTGATATGGGCAACCTTCAGCCAGAGGCTAGACCTAAGAACCTGCCACCCAGGGCCTTATTGCTATGTTGGGGACTTCACAGCATATCCATTTCATATGCTCACATTATGTGTTTGGCATACCAATGTAAAGAATATTGCTTTTGTTAATGAACTGTCTCTCAGAATAACCCTGAGATAGAATTAGAATACCCACGATAGAGATGAGGACACTGAGACCCAGGGAAGAAATAAAAGAAAAAAAAGAAAAGCCCGAGAAGGTCCATAGTGGCAGGAAGTGTTATTTTACTTTGTCCTCTGCTGAGACTCCAGAACTCTAAGCAAGTGTGTTGGGGAACACAGGCGATGCCTGTGATGGGGTGACTATGAAAGAATGGGGAAATGACCCTGCTCCTAATGCCGCCACCCCCTCCAATCCAGAGAGGAATGTCAGGGACAGACAGACCCAAAGTCCCTGCTTATCCTATTGGCTGACAGGTTAGACACCACCCCTCACTGGGACAGCCTCAGGAATGCAGAGCTCCAGATGTGGAGCTGGGCAGGACAACAGCAAAGGTCCCTAGAGACCAGCCCTCAACCATTTCACCTATCAGACTGTCTGAGACAATCTGGGCTGAGAGCCCAGGGTCTCGAGCAAGAATGCCATGACCACCAGAAGACCTAGCTGCTCCAGGCCCCCTCCCACTTAGGGACAATGGGTGTGTGACCGGATCCTCTCAGGACCTCTCATGTTAGCTGCCCCTCTCATCTCTTGCCCACACCCACAGCTCTTCTTACAGTTGGGCAATGGCCCTGGCAACCATTTCTGGGCTGCCAACGTGCCTCCCAGTGAGGCTTTGCAACCCAGCAGCAGCCCTGGTGCTAGGCGGAACCATCTGGAGGCCAAATACAGAGAGGGCAAGTACCGTCGCTACCACCCACTCTTTGGAAACCAAGAGGAGCTGGACAAGGTTAGCACACCACGATTCTGGGATTCCTATTCTTGACCCAGCATTGTGACCCTTGAACCAATTTTTGTCTTCTTTTGTCTCCATCTTTCTCTCCCAACCCATCTCTTCCATCAGCTTAGAGGGCTGTGAACATATGGGGAAACTGAGGCCCAGAGGGCAGCAGGAAAGCATAAGGGAAGCTAGGACAATGCAGGGAGGAGTCGGCTTGGTTCTTGGTCCGGTGCCATGTCTTTAGCATCTGGCTGTCTCCTCCTGATTCCCCTGTCTCCCGCACCCTGTCCTGTTCCTTCAGTATCCTGCCAAAAAGAGTGAACTTGATTGGGATGCTATTTCCTGTCAGGCTCATGAAAAACAGCTGGATTGCTCTGACCCACCCCATTCTAGATGAGGCCCCATATGGGCCCCAGACCCCAGAAGATTGGGAACCAAGTCTTGGATCCCCAGTCTGACTCAGTTGAGTGGGAGTCAGCTCCCTTGGAGGCAGTGGGGTGGCATTTGTGACCTATGTGGGGCCTTAAGTTTTGCCTCCAAGCAGCCCTATTCAGGCAGGCTGAGTCTAGCTCCCAGAGCTCTGTGGAAGCTAGGCCTCCACCTCCCAAGGACCTAGGGGTCCAGCCTCCATTTCAGCCCAGCCCAGTCTGGCCTACAACCCAGAAGGGTGGTGGTTCTCATTGGCTGGGAGGTCTGGGCAGGCAATGAGGAATTCAAATGTGGGAGGAATTAACTACAACCCTTAGCCCCGCCCTCTGCCCCCGCTGCAAGGCAGAGGAAGCCTGAGATCCTCCAGGGTCTCCTTGCAGCCTGACCAGCAGCTGGGCCCCAGAACCACAGGGTGAGGCCCTATGGCTGGGACCCCCACCCTCAGCTGGGGAGCCTCTGTCCAGCCTTCCTGGCTTGCCTTTCTTTTTCTGACTCATGCCTTTCTTTTCTCTTCTGACTTCCCCAAGCCCTGGTCTTTTTCAATCTGAGGATGGTCCACCCAGATTTGGGTGACTCTTTCCTCTCCCCCTCTCTTGTTGCATGCTCCCATCCCTGCCCCTCCACTCCCCACCCCTGCCTGGATTGACCCTTCCCTCTCCTCTAGGCCCTGTGTGCTGCAGTTACTACCACTGACCTGGCCGAGACCCAGGCACTCGTGGGCTGTGGGGCTGGGGTCAGCTGCTTCTCTGGGGACCCCACAGCTCCCACACCCCTGGCTCTTGCTGAGCAGGCTGGACAGACTCTGCAAATGGAGTTTCTACGGAATAACCAGAGCACAGGTGAGTGGCCAGTGACTGTTCTCTGCTGGCAGGGTCTGACATTTTAGAGGGGTTTACCGGGGTGTCAGCAGAAACCGTGCGTGAGAACCTGCATTTGCAGCCCACACCCAAGCTGTGATTGGATCTCGGTGGTCCTGGGGCAGCAGCATGGATGCTCATGGGTCAGTGGACACTCAAGCTGTCTGTATGTCCTTTATTTGTGTGCTGTGTCTTGACTTACAGTGTGGGTCTGTAGTGGTGGTGTCTGTTCAACTTTTAGAACTTTTAGAGCTGCCTAGGTTTTTTTCCTCATACTGGCAGTGTTGAGGCTTTGGGGTTTGTGTATGTGCAGTGGGTCTGTGTTGCCGTGGAGGAGGGTGTTGCCGTGTGTGTGTGTGTGTGTGTGTGTGTGTGTGTGTGTGTGTGTGTGTGTGTGTGACCTACACAGCAGCCCTGTTGTCCGGCTACTCAGTCTGGGTGGAGTTTCATAGCAGACCTGGGTTGGGTCCTATTTGGCTCCCATTCTTGGGGTGGGTGAAGAGGGGGTTGCTAGGGTGAATGGTGTTGGTTATGGCCCAGACCTGGTCTCTTGAGGCAACATACTAAGGCTGAGGGTGGGGCTCAGCGGCTGGGGCTCTGGGCTTTGAGCCACGGGTGGGTGGGGTGTGCTGGGCTGGAGAGAACCCAGGTGACTAGGGAGGTGCAAGGAACGGACCACCCAGCTGGACTGAGCTAGGTCCCCTCAGTGCTGACGGCTCGGGCCAGGCTACTTCGCTGGCCTTTGTGCTGTCTGGGATAAACCTCTCTCTAGGGAATGTTACTGAGCTGGTCCAAATCGCCTCCCCCCATTCCAGTGTGCTTGGCTCTATGTCTCGAGTAGGGAGTGTGGGGTGGGCTTGGGAGTCAGTGAGGCTTCCTGAGATTGAAAGGAATGGAGCTGGGCCCTGAGAATGGAGTATCAGAGGTGAAGATGTGACTTTTCAAAACCTTGGAGGTGGCAGTGTGAACCTGAGGGTGCTAGTAGGGAGTGAGGAAGCAGGTCTGCCACCAAACATGAGCCTAGGTACCTTGCCCCAGGGGACACCTCCTGGACAGCAAGCATGACGGCCACCATGCTTTCCTCCACTCCAAAGAGGTCCCTCGGCTGGACTCAGTGAAGCCCTTGGAAAAGCACTACTCTGTTATCCTGCCAACTGTGAGCCACAGTGGCTTCCTGTACAAGACTGCTTCTGCCGGCAAGCCTCTACAGGACCGCCGTGCCCGGGAAGGTGAGTGCTGCCCCAAACCCATCCAGGCTCATGTGTGCCAGCCTGGCAGAAGGGCCAGGAAAGAAGGGCTGGCTCTGCTGGTGGACCCAAGGCTGCCAAGAGGACTCTGGTGTAGCTGGTTTTCTTTTACTCTTTTGGGAAGCTCACCATCCCACACACCCCCACACACCAAAACACAGGAAAGCTTATTATTACTTATAAATGCCCGGCCTTAGCTTGGCTTATTTCTAGCCAGCTTTACTTAAATTATCCCAACTATCTTCTGCCACTGGGCTCTTACCTTCCTCTACTTCTGTATCTTTTTTTTTTCCTTCTTACTCTATAGCTTGCTGTGTAGCTGGGTGGCTGGCCCCTTGAGTCTTTCTTCTCCTGCTCCCTGATCTTCTCGATCTCAGATTTCTCCTTCTATTTATTCTTTCTGCTAGCCCTGCCTATCTTTTTTTAATTTTTTCCTTGCTAATGGCTGTTCAGCTCTTTATTAGACCAATCGGTTGTTTTAGTCAGGCAAAGTAACACAGCTTCAGAGTTAAACAAATGCAACATAAAAGAATGCAGCACATCTTTGCATCATTAAACAAATGTTTCACAGCACAAACAAAAGTAACACATCTTAAAATAATATTCCACGGGCTGCAGAGATTGCTCAGCAGTTAAGAGCACTGACTGTTCTTCCGGGGGACCTGAGTTCAATTCCCAGCATCCACATAGCAGCTAACAACTGTCTGTAATTCCAAGATCTGACACCCTTACACAGTTATACATGCAGGCAAAACGCCAATTAACATAAAGTAAAAAATAAATATTTAAATAATAATAATATTCTGCAGCACTTCAGCGGAGGCACCTGGAAGGTCTCTTGGATACCATGGGTGCTTGAGAAATGGACTGGTTAGGGTGGGAGTTGGGTATAGCACTGCAGAGTTTCCTCACGCCTGACATCTGTATGGAGCCCCTATCGGGTGTGGTCTTGGGCTGAGCATCTGGCATACTCCAGATGTGGATGGAAGGCAGTCTGAGAACTTGAACTTGACTGCCATCATTCGCAGGCTTCAGCTGCCTTCCATTCATTCCCTGACTTCAAGTACAGCCTACAGTCCTTACACATCATCCAAGAGCACACATCTTACAGCACTGATGCCCTTCCCCAGATGTTGCCCCAGCCCTGTGACATTCTTGCTTTATTACACATGCCAGATTTAAATCCACCAGGAACCTGCATTTGCTGATCTCTCTGCCTTAAATGCTTTCCTCAAATATGTCCTAGAATGTCATGTCTACAGGGTCATCATGTCATCCCCAGCCACTTTACACTGTGTTGCGTGCCACCCTCTATCTTATTTTTTCTTCCTCCTCTTCCTTCTGGTTTTTACTCTTTCCTGCCTTCTCTCTAAGACAAGTTTCTGCTCTCCCCAGACCTGGGCCTTGAACTCAAACTGCCATCTCATCCCAACCTTCCATGGAGCTAAAATTATAGACAGTGCCACACGCCTGACTCTGTTGTCCCTTATTGTGGACATTTGTATACATGATACCTGTTGTAGCCTGAGCACCTGAGGAGTGCTGGTACTCACTGGGACACTGACATACATCTGCAGAATGAAGGAGACCCCAGCAGGAGAGCATATCCTTGGGGACAGACTTGGAGGCACTTTGCCCTCAGAAGGCAGGTGTCGGGTCACACAGACAGGATGAGATACAGCCTGCTGGGGAGAGGCCATTTCTTCAGCCTTTCTCAGTACCCCAGATAAAGCCCTCTGATTCCCAGACACTGTAGTCCTGAGCTGCTCCTGGTCCACTTCCCTCTGCCTGATAGTGTCATTTATGTCCCCCTGCCCCAGTCACCCTTTTCACCTTGGATTCCAGGAAGCTCTGAGCCACTGTGAGGCTAGTGCCGGAAGCTGTAGAAGCCTGCCTGGTTGAGGTGTTCTGTTCTTTCTCTTACCTTTCTGTTCCCTTTGGGGATTATATGCATCCTTAGAGCCATTGTAGGAGGAGATAGACTATATCTAGCAAAAAAGAGCAGCATAGGGTGGGCCCCCAAGACTTCCTATGCCATTGGAACTATAGGTAGAGGGAACAGGATGAACAGGACTTAGGAGTGTCCAAAGAGGCAGAGAGAGGCAAGACCCAGGCTAAGAGATACAGGTTGCCCTAAAAATTGGGGCAGAATGAGATCTAACATCTAAACATCTAACATCTAATTAGAGGTAGAGTCAAGACTCCATCACTCTTGGCCTCCGAGATAGAAGCCAAAGTTTATGGAGAGGTCAAAGGGAAGAGAGGTGGGGACTAGGTATGGAGGGCCGCCACTGGAGGAATACTGGGAAGAATGTGTGGGTTAGAATGAAGGGCCTATAGGGTGGGAGAGAGCAGGAGACTCAGGAAAAAGGCAGGAGTGCTTTTCAGCAAAACTGGGGGGTTCTTCATGGTTCCTCTGCCAAACTTCTCCCCAGAGTTCAGCCGGCGCTGGTGTGTCCTTAGTGATGGGGTCCTGAGTTACTACGAGAATGAACGGGCAGTGACACCCAATGGGGAGATTCGGGCCAGTGAGATTGTATGCCTGGCAGTTTCCCCTCTGGACACTCATGGGTGAGCATCCTTAGCTATAAGCACAAACTACTAGTGTCTTTGAAGCTCAGCTTCTGATTGTGGAAATAGGGCCATAGGGCCAGAGAAGGACAGGACCCTCTCAGGTCCACACACAAAAGACCGTAAAACATTGACCTTCTCTCCATCACGAGGCTACAGCCCAAGGCTGTTTGTCCATCTCTTGGGGGTCAGGGGAAGGGTACCAACAAAGGCAAGGAGTAGAGAGTGGTAGTTAACGGGGTCACGGCTGAGCTAGATGGGTGAACCCTGGTTTGTATATTTGCAGCTTTGAGCACACCTTTGAGGTATACACAGAGGGAGAACGGCTATACCTGTTTGGGCTGGAGAATGCAGAGCTGGCCCACGAGTGGGTCAAGTGCATTGCCAAGGTGAGTCCAGGTTAGTGGGCAGGTCTATGATACAGGCAGGGTGGGACCTCTGAATGAACCCCATGAACCCTAGCTCCTCCTTCTCTGATGGTGCAGGAGCTGGGTGGAGACCTTTCGGGCCAAGGGAAACAGATCGCAGCCCTCTGGTACCTAATGAATATTTGCTATGAGGGGCAAGTTTTGGGGCCATCATAGCATGGATGGTGCTGACTCCAGAAAAGCGAATCTCTTAGCCGTGCAGGTATGAAGGCAGACTAGTGAGAAACACAGGAGGCTGTAGAGGAGATCTGCCTTAGAGACTAGAGCCAAGTGCCCTCTTGTGCCTTGAGAGCCTGGCCTCTTCTCTCCTCATTAGCTCATTTGATGAGCTCTCTATGTCTACTGAAGCATAGAGCCCTGAGGACCCGGGTGTACCAGCCTTGGGTCTTCTGTTGTTTCTATGTGTGAGGCAGACAGAGTCCAGGCACACTAGCATATCCAATGATGCAGCAGATGGCCAAGTATGTAGGCACTGTGGGGACCCAGAGAAGGGACATCCCAAGGAAAGGACACATCCAATGGGTACAAAACACGACATGATACCAAAATTCTGTCACCATGCTAGCTTCTGCCTTGGAGAGAAGGAAAGGAAGTGGCTTGATGAGAAAGAGCCCTTAGCCACAGGCCAAGGAGCTTGAGTGTCTTGAGAAGGCTATGCTGTATTTACATTGTCTCGCCCCCTATTTCCCCAACTAGGCATTCGTGCCTCCCCTGGCTGAGGACCTGCTAGCCCGGGACTTTGAGCGGCTTGGACGCCTACCCTACAAAGCTGGCCTGAGTCTCCAGCAGGCTCAGGAAGGCTGGTTCGCCTTGGCTGGCTCTGAGCTCCGGGCTGTCTTCCCAGAGGGGCCCTGGGAAGAGCCGCTGCAGCTCCGGAAACTGCAAGAGCTTTGTACGTGTACCCTAGCCTGGTCCCCCAATCTCTAGGGCTCCCCCAGTCCCCTAGACCTGGCCTGGAAGTCTGAATTCTATTTTGGCCTGAGACAAGATGACCCAGACTACCCTCCCATATTCTCTAAGATGTCCCTGGAGTACATCTCAGTAACCCTTTAGGTTGGTGGGTGGAACCCAAGGGTATGATCTTAGAGGGTCTTGAGTGAGCAGTTTGGGGATTATAAACAAAGCCTAGGCCTCACCTTGACTGGCCCCTCTACAGCTATAAAAGAAGAGAGCGAGAACCAAGTTCTGGTGCTGGTAGAGCGGAGGAGGTAAGCCTTAGCTTCCCTGAGGAGTGTGGAAAAGCCCGAGGCCAGTCCCACAACCTGGGGAGAGGTGGGATTCAGGAACAGACAGATGAGACAGTGGCGCTCTCTGTCCAGGACACTGTACATTCAGGGTGAGCGGCGGCTGGACTTCTTGGGTTGGCTAGGGGCTATCCAGAAAGCAGCAGCCAGCTTGGGAGACACACTATCCGAACAACAGCTAGGGGATTCGGACATCCCAGTGATCGTGTACCGCTGTGTGGACTACATCACACAGTGTGGTGAGCACCGCCCCCGAGGCCCAGCCTCTCCCCTGTTCTGTTGATACCTAGCCCCCAGTGCCCAGGATTCCTCCCCTAAATGGAGTGGTGTAACTCCCTCTCCAGGCTTAACCTCAGAGGGTATCTATCGCAAGTGCGGTCAGACCTCTAAGACCCAGAGACTGCTGGAGAGCCTGCGGCAGGATGCACGCTCTGTCCACCTTAAAGAGGGAGAGCAGCATGTGGATGATGTCTCCTCGGCACTCAAACGCTTCCTGAGGGACCTGCCTGATGGGCTCTTCACTCGTGCACAGCGCCTGGCCTGGCTGGAGGCCTCTGGTGGGTCCTGCCATCCAGGCTTGCCTACCCTACCTCTGGATGTCTCCATCATACTCTGGACAAGGCTTACCCCAGCTCCTCTGCCTACTCTGCTTCTCCATTTTCTAGTCATGCTCTATAAAGAGCATGGGGTTGCTTAGAGGTGGACGGTGGAAAAGTTCCTGCCCCTGCCAGGTGTCTGGAAGTGCTATCTCCATCACGAGAAGCAAAACTGCTGAGAGGGGGCATTGGTGACTCATTTTTAACCCAGTCCATCTCCCCCCACCCAGAGATCGAGGATGAGGAGAAAAAGATCTCCAGGTATCGAGAGCTCTTGGTGCATCTACCCCCTGTCAACAGGGCCACTGTGAAGGCCCTTATCAGCCATCTGTACTGGTGAGAGACCATGTCAATGTGAGGATCTGGGTGGATGGGTAGAGAAGATTCTTTTACTCCCAACCTGGCTGACTGCCCTAAGGTGGGCAAGCAGTAGGCCTGGGGACCAACCAATGACTGTCCTGATCTTGGATATTGTATCTTAGCTTATTTTCTGCAGGATAGAGAGATGGAGTATTTGTCGGTTTGGGGCCAGGTTACTGAGGCTATGTGTCTTCCCTTTGCAGCCCCATACCTGAGATGTATCCCTTTCATTTCTTTTTTTTTTTTTTTTTTTTTAAAGTTATTTATTTATTTATTTATTTATTTATTTATTTATCTTGGTGTTTGCCTGGAACTGGAACTACAGACAGTTGTTAGCTGCCATGTGGGTGCTGGGAAACGAACCCAGGTCCTCTGGAAGAGCAGACGGTGCTCTTAACCGCTGAGCCATCTCTCCAGCCCCTCCCTTTCATTTCTTGATCATGGTCCACTCTGTCTTCTTTGACCTCAGTTCCTTGGCCAGTTTTGGTCCTGATGGGAATTGGGGAGATGGGTGGGGAAGCTCTGGGTCAGGCTCCTCAATCATGCATGGATCACCTCTGTTCTCATTCCAGTGTACAGTGCTTCTCAGACACAAACCAAATGAACACACACAACCTGGCTATTGTGTTTGGGCCCACGCTCTTCCAGACAGATGGGCAGGACTACAAGGCTGGCAAAGTGGTGGAAGACCTCATCAGCCACTATGTGGTGGTGTTCAGTGTGCGTCCCAGCCGGAGTTGGGGGCTAGGGAAGGGTGATGGAGGGTGGGCAAGGTCGAACCTCTCAGATGGCATTGATCACCTGACCCTCCCCAGGTGGACGAGGAAGAGCTGAGGAAGCAGAGGGAGGAAGTCACTGCCATCGTGAAAATGCGTGTGGCTGGTGCAGCCAGTGGGACCCAGGTGCAGTCCAGGGTTTTGGGGAGGCTCGTGCTGGCTGCTAGCAGTGCTCCCCAGACCTCTAGCTGAGCCCTGTCTCTCCTGCAGCATGCAGGTGACTTCATCTGCACCGTGTACTTGGAGGAGAAGAAGGTGGAGACGGAACAGCATGTCAAGGTGGGGGCTGTTGAGCCAGGCTGGGCCAGGGGTAGGCACAGGTGGTCACTTTGAGATGGATGAGAATTTGCATCTCGGGGCTCAGTGGACCCATTGAGGAGTGGGTTTGGTGCCTGAATCTCAGGAGATTGTGGCCTCAGAGAAGCTGGTGACATATTTGGGATTGGCTAATCTTCTCCTGGGTCTCTGCAGATCCCAGCATCCATGACAGCGGAGGAGCTTGCCCTGGAGATTCTAGACCGCCGCAATGTGAACATCAGGGAAAAGGACTACTGGACTTGCTTTGAGGTCAATGAGAAGGAGGAGGCAGGTGAGTGGCCATGGATGACCTTCAGCCCAGCCTTCATTGCTCCTGCCCCCTACAGTGTGGGAGCTGGAGGAGGTTTTAGATGACAGTTTTTGCTGGCACACAAATGAAGACTGTGATCTCTATGTTGGTGGTGGCAGGCAGCTAGCAGGTCCAGGTGATGCCTGTGGCAGGGATGACAGTAGACAGGGGAGGGATGGGTGGTCCCAATCATCCCGATGCTTTTCCATGTGTCAGAATGATGTTGCTTGTAGACGGACAATGCTGAATTCCTGAGATAAAGAAGGTGGTGGTTAGTGGTCATAGAAGCAGATGGCTGTGATGGGAGAGCCTGTCTGTGGTGATGAGTGTGCTAATTGAAGCCTTTAATGGTGACGGGAGTGTCTCTGGGATGAGAGGTGGATCCGTAGCTCATGTATGCATCAGCTGTTTCTGTTGAGCGGCAGGTGTGAGGCTGAGGAGCCAGGTAGTGATCCCTGTGTTCAGAGGGGTCAGTCTGCTAAGGGATAGAGATGCTAATATCACCATCACTCCCAGAAACAGCTGCCATGATGTTAGCTAACTGCTTTAAAAGAAAGGCCCAGACTGTCTACAGAGCCTATGACAGGTCGATGGCTTTGGACTCCCTGAGCCCACTGTGAGGAAGAGTGAGGTCTACTTGGTGAAGACAGGACTAAGCTGAGCCTTCCAAGAGATGAGGAAACACAGGGTGGGACTGGAGGTGGAGGCAGCCACATGACACGTGGTGGGATACAGGACCACTGGATGGCTAGTGACAGGGCTTTGAGAAGATGCTACTTGCTACTAGATTGGGAGAGAAGTGACAGGGTGTTAGAGAACATGTTGGAGGCCATTGGAAAGGCTGGTCTTAGTCCAAGTATAAGCCAGACAGTATGGGACAGTGCAGAGAGTATCAGATTTGATCTGTGACAGTGGAAGGAACCAGAACATTTTTGGTCTGAGCAGGGACAGTGTTTGTTGGGGACACATGGGTGACAATTTAGACTTGGGCTATAACTAGGTGTGATCATAATCATGGTGTATTATGATGCTAGTGGATGGTGACATGTGTCCATGTGCTTGTCCTTGGTGATATTAAGCTGTATGGACCCAGTGACAGTGGTGTGGCCTCTCCACAGAGCGCCCATTGCACTTTACGGAGAAGGTGCTGCCCATTGTACATGGGTTAGGCATAGACAGCTACCTGGTGGTGAAGAAGTACCAGTCCATGGAGGCCATGCTGTTGTATTTGGGTAAGTGGTGCCCGTAGGGGATGTAGGGCAAAAGGGTACCTTCATCTAGAAGCGAGATACCATCTGGTGGCATCAGGGTGGAACAACTCAGATGGAGGGAACTGGGGGGCTTTCATGGAGGCTGGGACATGAAGTGGGGCACTGGGGTTGGTAGGTGGGATAGAATAGCCCATGCCCACTCCAGTTGTCTCCTAGCCAGCCGTGTGGGTGACACCAAGCATGGTATGATGAAGTTCCGTGAAGACCGAAGCCTCCTGGGTCTGGGCCTGCCCTCGGGTGGCTTCCACGACCGCTACTTTATTCTCAACAGCAGCTGTCTACGGCTCTACAAGGAGGTTCGGGTAAGCCCTGTGTTGGACATTGTGTCCCCTGTGGGTTCAGACACTCATACACAAACATTGCCCTTAGTCTCCAAGAGTGAGGTTCCCATCTGAGGGTCTTGGCAGCACAGTGGCTAATGATAGCTGTGTATTTTCCTGCTGTGGTCCTGAGTAGGTACTCGAAGTCTCTAGCCCCATGAGGCCTTGGAGTGAATGTGATTGCCAAGACATCATACATATGCTCTCATGTCGTCTGTGATTTGTCACACCTCTCACAAGAATATGTTCTATGACAACAGTTCCAAGCTGTGCCCATGTCTGCTTTGCCCCTTGCCAGGCATACTCTACCCATATGCTGGGGGTTCCCCTTGGGACCCCCATCTTCTGCACACACATGCCCTGCCGTGTCCTCTCCTCCTCCCCCTTCCCTTTATACCATGACATAATCTGTCCTGGCTTTAGACTGGGATGATACCCTCCATAACCCTGCCCCTCTAGCAAACAGAGCCAAAGGCCATGGAGCGGGGCTCCTGAGACCGTGAGTAGCTGTGGGCTAGCTGGCAGCTGCCTTGCCTTACACCACCTGGGGCCAGGCAGGCGGGTAGAGCTTGGGGACCAGTCAAGGCGCCCACTTCTCTCCAGGCATGGTTCGCAGTCCTCTTAGTGGTCACTGGCCCCTACCATGAAGTATATGGCGCCTGAACTCCACCTTTTATCCCTAACCCCAAACCAAGGCCTTTCCCTCAAGATAGGTCCCTTGTCAGTGTGATGCAGACGCAGTGTGGTAGGACGCAGAGAAGAAGTTTTGGAGCCAGCAATAGAGACCCCAGTTTGGGCTAAAACTGTCTCATGTCTGCTATTCTCAGAGCGGCTCCCTTTTCAGACTTAGACAAAGTACTGGGGCTGTCTGGATGCCCTTGACACTGTTGACCCTGAGGCGTCAAGCTGAGGCAGGAGGCTGTCAGACATTCTCTAGCAGGGATGGGTGTGCCTACCCAGCCTCCCTAGCTAGGGGCCCAGCTTTCTTCTGCCGCCCATAAGAGCCCTCCACTCTCCTCTTGAGGCTGCCTAGCCTGTAACTTCTGTCTGGGGGTTGCCCCTGGCTGGCGTTCAGCTGAGAATCCACCTTCCATGTGGGTACCACCTTTGCCTTAGGGCACATAGGTGGTTATGCAGAAGAGTAATGGAGGTGCAATGCCCAGCAGAGTTCTAGCCTGAGGTCCTTCAGTGATTCCAACACAACCTCCAGCCCTTTGTTTTTATTTAAAGATTTATTTATTTATTATGTATACAGTATACAGAAGAGGGCACCAGATCTCATTATAGATGGTTGTGAGCCACCACGTGGGTGCTGGGAATTGAACTCAGGACCTCCGGAAGAACAGTCAGTGCTCTTAACCTCTGAGCCATCTCTCCAGCCCCCCTCCAGCCCTTTCTAGCACCTCACATCTCCTGAGGGCTCGTGAACAGATCTGGTTGCCATGGAGGATCAGGTGGTGCAGCATCCTCATTTCTGTGTCTTTGCACATTGTTCCTCTGTTCATGTTGCCTGGACTCCTAGCAAGCCTCTCCATTTGTCTTTTCCTCCTGCGGATCTCTCTCATCTGAGCTTGTTCATCCCTGCGGTCAGTCAGTCACCATGGTTCTAAGATGCTATCTCCCTGGCCCTCCTTCTAGAGGAGCAGGGTGAAGCCATGTGTGGGCAGAAGGGGAGACGGGTATCTGAGGCACTTTGGAAGGCAGCTGCTGACCCCTTGGCATGGGGAGAAGGGATAGGTCTGATGGTTATTGAACTGTCTTAGCTAGCATTTATCCCTACTCTCCAGAGGAGGAAGTGATACCTTTCCAGAATGAGAAAAGGCCAAGGGTCTGGCTCAAGGCTACTTTGCTCATGATAGACTAGGATGAAGGCCACTGTGTTAGCGTTTGAACTCTGGCTTGTGTCCTGGTAGTTTAGAGCTCCAAGGTATAGCTCGGAGACTACCAGCCGATGCTGCATCACTCCAGTGCCTGTGCCTGGCAGAACAAACCCCACCAGAAATGCTGGTGATGCTGACATCGATTTGTTTATGGGGTCACAGGAAAGGTTATTTGAAATTAGGATAGTCTCATACCATGCAGGCTCTGTGGCTTCTCAGTCCCTATCCCAAGACATTCTGTTGTGTAAGACCCTGGAATACATTAGAAAGACTTATTCATGAGGTACCATGAACATAAATTTTATTCCTTGCCCATGGCCTTGGACATCAGTGGTGCCAGAACCCTGAGCTGCTTGGAAGTGCAATTCCTATAGAATTTAGTCTCCAAAGGGGGAAATCTTGCTACTTCGAATCCCTACCTATCTACTGTCCATCACACACCACAGTTCTCAGAGAGAGGCCTGAAGATGGTATTTGCAGATGCTCCTGTCCTGACTGGGGCTGCTGTGGACTGTTGTGCACAGGCCTGTGCCTTCTGCCTGACTCTTTGCTCTGATTCTCCGCCC
>PVIH01015683.1:38494-48738 GCA_004025045.1 Sigmodon hispidus
TTTTTTTTTTTTTTAGATATTTTATTTATTTATTTTTTTAACTTTATTTATTTATTTATTTGCCTTGGTGTTTGCCTGGAACTGGAACTAGACAGTTGTTAGCTGCCATGTGGGTGCTGGGAATCGAACCCGGGTCCTCTGGAAGAGCAGATGGTGCTCTTAATTGCTGAGCCATCTCTCCAGCCCCAGGCTAATCTTTTCAAGCTCGCTAGCTTTGCCTCTGCCTGTTGGGGGTGCAGATCTCCCTCTCTATGTTCTGCCCACACCCCATCCCCCCCCCCCCCAGGTCTTAGCTTTCTTGTCTACTCCACTTCTTGATTCCCACACAGGCTGTTTGAGTGTGTTATGGTTGTTGAGTGAGGTGCTCTCTATAGAGGAATTGGGGCTCCTTTATCAGGCCTTAGGTCATTGCAGGGGCACTGGCCATATCCCTGAGGTGATATAGAAGGATCCCCTGGTTCTGAGACAGATCATCCTCTCTCCTGCTGAGGTGCCATGCCTGGGGGCAGCTGGGAGCAATGGTGGGGACCAAGGAGGAGATGCTCAGTTTTGAAGCCCCAGTTCAGTTGTAAGTGCACCCTCCTCCCCTCCTGTCCCCCCTGGTGTCCCTGCTGGCTCCAGGGGGGCCTGGTAAGGGGAGGACTCTAAGCAAATGGCTCCCAGAACAGGAGGAAGGTCATTGACTCTTCTGATCTGCCTTTGAGCCAGCCTGCTTATTCCAAATCCAGACCCATACATGCAGAGGAGAGGGCCAGGCAAGTGTGTCAATAACCTGGCTCCCCACTCTGGTATATGGGTCTCTTGCTTCCTGTCTTAGACCATTGGGAATTTCTCCCTCTGGACTATCATACAGAATAGCCATTAAGCTTCAGCCTGAGTCATTGGCCTTCTGGTGAGGCCAAAATGCTCGTGATTGCTGGTCCCCAAGCTTTTGCTCACACAGTCAACCCTGGAGCCTCCATGTGCAGGGAAGAGTGACTGATACAAATACAGACCCCAGTGGGCAATCTAGGCTCTCACACAGCCTGATCCTGCTTCCACGTGTTGTGGAGGAGAGCATTGGGAGATGGTGTCAGAGTAAGGCCTATGCTGCAGGTTGATTCTTCGGTTTTCTGGGTGGCAGGGGCTAGGAATCATTACCCTGGACCTCCCAGCTAGAGTGCTGCCTTGGGGACTGAGGGTTGACTGTCTGATGCCATAGACATGCAGAGAGCAGTGTCTATGCTGGATCATGGACAGGGAGGGCTTTGGTAAGAAAGCTTCCTGGAGGAGGAGCCCTGTTCTGGAATGTTCAGGTGCTGGGGATTTGGGGTGGGGGGCAGTGTGCAGGTGGTACTACTTCTGATTGGACCCACCTGACTGATGGAGTATCTCCCTCCAGAGTCACCGGCCTGAGAAGGAATGGCCTGTCAAAAGCCTCAAAGTCTACCTGGGTGTAAAGAAGAAACTGCGGCCACCTACTTGGTAAGCCAAGACTGAGGTGCCAGGCCTATGCCTAGGGTGTGTGGAGACTCTGAACTGATAGGAAGGTACAGCTTGGGGGTGAGCTTTATAGGGGGGTAGTGTAGTACAGCCAGGGTCCTCTTGGCCAGTAGTATCCACTGGATATACCATAGAAGCACAGATTTTTCAGGTGTCATCCTGAGCCTCTTGAGTTTGGGGTTCTGTGAGTGGAGCCCAGGGTTTGATATTTCCACAGGTTGTCCAGGTAACAGAGCTGTTCATATTTGAGAATTGCTGGTCCTTTGTCAGTTTTCTTGCCCCAGGCTAAAACCCTGAGCATGGGTTAGAATCTTGGTAGCATTGTTAAGAGTAAGTTTATGGGTTTTTCAGAGAGGGAGGTTGTTTATGTGTATGTGATGCTTGGTGGTGAGCATCTGAGTGCATATAACCATGCATGCTCATGTGGAGACAGGACTTAGAGAGTCCGACTCCATCAATCTCTGACTCATTTCCTTGAGACAGGGTCTTGCCGAAGCTCAGTGCTTCAGCCAGGCTGGCTGGCCAGTGTGCTCTTGGGATCCTCTTCCTGCCTGTCTCTCCCCACAGTGCTGGGGTTATAGACACACACACAGTCATGCCCATCTTTATATGTGATTGCAAGGGATTTGAACTCAGGTCCTCATACTTGCAGAACAAGCACTCTTATTGAGCAGTCTCTCCAACCCTGAGTATGTTTTAGTAAGTTGAAAAGTGATACACGCCACTGTGGCTGTTAGGCAGTGTAGTCACCTGACTTGGTTTTCTAACTTTCTCCTCATCCATTGGCTGTGCCTGGTTCACTCTGGTTCTTGAGTGTGCTTGGACAAGCATCAGTACGGTTGGGTGGTTCTTTGGGGTTTTGATGCTGAAGGTAGAACTCAGCATCTTTGGCATGCTAGGCATACATAGCATCCTCATCTCAGGTCCAGGGTTGGGGTAGTGACCTTTGAGTGCTGCATTGGGGGAAGCCTTAGCTCTGCCTCTGCTCTGGGCTCTGTCTGACAAATCTTGGTAAGTGTCACGTGACACCTTCTGTGGTTCTTCTCTGCAGCTGGGGCTTCACAGTGGTGCATGAGACAGAGAAGCATGAAAAACAGCAGTGGTGAGCCAGGGGCCCAGGGAGATGGGCAGGACTGGGACTCACTCCTCTGCCCACCTTCATGGCCCGTGGGGAGATGGGGCTGGCAAAATGCTTACTCTGTGAGACCCTCGGCAGCATCCTGACCTGTGCCTTCTGCAGGTACCTCTGCTGTGACACTCAGATGGAACTCCGGGAGTGGTTTGCCACCTTCCTCTCTGTACAGGTACCAGGGCCAGGGGCTCCCCAAGAGGCTCCACCATGGAGAATGGGAAGGCAGCAGTGTCATAAGAGTCAGGTCTCTGGGTACAGGGAGATTCACCTGGAGGAGAGTGCCTCCTAGGTAGAGGAAAGAGAATATCCAAGGTCTAAGGGTAAAAAAGAGAAAGAAGGTTTATAAAGAAAATATTTCATTGCGGGGTGTGGGTTGTGGGGGTGTGGGTTGTGGGGGTGTCGGGGGGTCATAGTTCCACAGGGTTAGAGTCCATGATCATCATGGAGGGCTGGTGTTAGAGCGATAGCTGAAACCTTATACCTCATCCGCAAGCAGAAGGGGGGGGGAGAGAGAGAATGGGATTGGCGTAGGCTTTTGAAACTTAAAAGCCTCTTTTCCAGTGACATACCCTCCTCCTCTAAGGCCACACCTCTTTATCCTTCCCAAACGGTTCCACCAACTAGAGACCAAATATTTAATAGAAGCCTATAGGGGAGATTCTCACTCAAACTACCACATTTATCACATTGCAAAGGGAGACGCCAGGAATGCCAGAGGTTGGCCTGCATGGAGTCAGCAGCAGATTGTAAGAACTTTGAGACCACACTCAGGAAGCTGAGCTAGATCTTGAGTTTCAAGCGAGTTAGAGTGGTGTGTAGGATTAAGCCTCCCGGGGATCTTTTGGCTCCCTCAGTACCTGTGTGCTGGGAACAGAGCCTGAAAGGCCACACCCACGGAGAAGGCACGCTGCAGCCGCTGGGTAATGACCCTTAAGCCAGAGAAAGGCCAGAGGCTGCTTAGACTGGAAACAGATGAGTTGGAACAGATGTTCAGCAGCGTTCAGAACTGTTTATAGAGAAGGGAGTCAAAACTGCCAGGGCTCTGGGCTGAGCTCTTTCTTGTAGTTATATTCTTTTTAATGGGAGTTTCCTGATAGTCAAGGCCTAGGTGGAAATGGTGGATTCTGTGGTTCTTGGTTGCCAGGAAGAGGAGGTACAGTGTCTTCTGGGGGAAAGATTTTCTTGATGCTGCATTCTGAGGGAGGTCTGTGGATCTGGAGATGGGATCTAGCCGGCTGGGTTGTGCTGGGATGTGGTCATCTGCAAACAGCTGCTTTTCATATCAGCCTTGATCAAAGCTGGAGGCTTTTCTCAGAAGGGTGGGTGGATCTGGAGCTGAGCCTGCAAGCTGAGGTGTGGCCTAGATCCTAACATTCCTTTCCTGATTATCCCTTAGCACGAGGGCCTGCTGTGGCCCTCAGAGCCCTCACGAGTGTCCCGGGCAGTGCCCGAGGTCCGGATGGGCAGTGTATCGCTGATCCCTCTGCGTGGCAGTGAAAATGAAATACGCAGGAGTGTGGCAGCCTTCACTGCTGACCCCCTTTCTGTAAGTGGCTCTGGTTGGGGGCAGGGGGCTGGCTGCATCCCTGCCTCCGCTTCACTGATGTCTCTTAGAGCCTTCCCGTCCCTTCCCTGGGTTTCTGGGGTCCCCTCTGTCTAGCCCTAGAAACTCCAGTTGCTGACATTTCTGCATCTGCTCTGTTGCTGGCTGGTCCCTTTTACTGTTACAAAGTACTTATAGGATCTGGGCTTCTGCGCTTCCTACAGCTCCTCCGTAATGTCTGAGCAAAGGAGTCATTCTGATTCTGGGACACCGTCACCGCCACCAGGAAGCCTTCCTGTTCAGACAGCCTCGTGCTCTGCGTGTTTGGTGTGAGCCAACGGACACACGGGGAAGCCATACCCACACCCCACATCCTGACTGCAGCACAGGCCCCTTGGTTAGGCAGGAATGGCTGACAATGGGATTTTCCCCTAGACGGGCCCTTCCTGACTCTCCAGACATGCAAAGCTCCTGACATGGCTCGCTCACCGAGGCTCACTCTCCTTGAGTTCATGGGGTTGGAGAGATGGGCAGAAATTAGCTCTCCAAGAGAGACTGGAACACTTGGGGCCCTACTGGGAGGGTGCCCACCCGCTTCCCATAGGCTCTAGAACAGCAAAAGGCTGATAATCTGAAAACTCCTACGGAGTCCAGGAGAAAGCTGGTGGGGGGTTTCATCCGCTGAAAGCTGGACTTGGGCGCATCAGCCCGCTTCCAGTGTATGCTGCAGGGAGGCCCAGGCTATGGCCATCTGCTACCCAGTCCCCACTTTGGATACTTTTTGATAATATAAATATATCTGTATATTTTACCCTGTGGTGCTGCGGCCTGCAAAACTTTGGGGGGGATTGGTGTCCTGGGTCAAGGGCACAGTTGGCTGTGAAGCCAGAGATAAGTGCTGGTGCTTTGAAGCCCAAGCCTGAATTCTACTCTCTGAGTCACTTCCTCTTCCCCGGCCTGACCCTCACCTACTGTACCATTGTGCAGCTCAGCTATGGAACTCCTGATCCAGGACAAGACAGACTCCAGCTAGTCTGAACCCCTGAACCTAGATATGTATGTTAGGGATACAGCACAGCCCTTCATAGCCTTTGCCAGAGACACAAGACCACAGTTCACTGAGGTTTTGGTAGTTCCTGCAGGTAGTTCCTGCAGAGATGCAACCTCTTCAGGTCACCCTGGGCCCCATGCAGATGTTTCCCCAAGTGGAGCCTGCCTCTCATGGGGAGTTGCCCTCTAAGGGAACTGTCTACCTGCAGAAGAGATAACCAGCTATTCTAAGACAGACTGGAGACTCCCTGGGAAGGGGCCAAGCATGGCTGCCTTCTCTAGTCTTATCTCAGTGGCCTAGTGACCACAGCTGCTGGTATTCTGTCCCTAGCCCTGAAAGGGGCTGAGCAGAGTGGGATGAGCATGGGCCACGTGACATCTGATGTCTGTGATCCCACTCAATAGGAAACTGGATACGGTGGGGCTTTGTACACTTGGACGTGGGTTCCTTACACGTCTCATTTCTCACGAAGGGGAGAGATGTTTGTCAGGAGACAGCACAAGGTCCTTGAGCCCTACTGACCTGCACAAGCTGGCCCAAGGTCTCCATCACTTTGTCCTCGGGGAGCTGTACGGGGCCCTTCTACCATGCCCTCCAGGAATAACAGGGCTAGAAGGCTGCCTTGCCCAAGATCTCCTTAGAATTCCTCCCTTGATTGACTCTTCACCAACCCTGAAGGCCCAGGAAGATGATGAAACTAGAGGCGCCCTCTGCTGGACTGGCTCTGTCATTACCCCGGTTTAGGGACTAGCTAGAGGGCTGCGTTCAGCCACTAGGGGGCAATCGTGGACCACCCATCGTTGCTCATTCGAACAGAGCCC
The DNA here is from genome assembly GCA_004025045.1 of Sigmodon hispidus. Taxonomy (NCBI): domain Eukaryota; kingdom Metazoa; phylum Chordata; class Mammalia; order Rodentia; family Cricetidae; genus Sigmodon; species Sigmodon hispidus. The sequence goes on from PVIH01015683.1 coordinate 44,524, forward strand.
ATGTAACAACCCCACCTCCCCTCGCTATGGTCCTGGCTCTGGCTTTGTTCTGCCCCAGAGGGCTGGGTACTAGTGATGAGTTGTAAGATAGCACAGTAGAAGTGTGCTGGCCTTGGGCTCTAGGACATGAGAGGAGGCAGAAAGCCCTCCACCCAGTGCCTACTGCACTCAGACTCTAGACCATGCTCTCTGCTCTGAGGTCTTGAATCTAGAGAAAGATTCCCATTGCCTGGCATCACAGCCGCCTCAGCTTTCCTCCTGCTCCCTGAGAAGGGGACAGTCGCCAGCACTGTCTGTGTCACTGTGGAATACTTTTCCTTGGGGTGAGGTTGCATCTCTGCAGCAGCATTTGAACTTCAACCTTCATGAGAAGCTCAGTGATCACAGTGTTGGGGCACCGGGGCTGGTTTAACGGGGGGAGGGGGGTCCCAAAGCAGGAGCCAGTGCCAGAAGGAAGGGCTGGCTATATTCAGTTCTTTAGGTTGCTTGCAGTGGGAGGAGCCGAAGTTTATGGAGTGGGGGAGCTTGGAGGAGGAAGAGTATGGTTGGGGGTAGGATTGGATATTGGGGAGGAGATCAGGGCCGGAACCGTTAGAGAGATGCTATAATAGGTGACAGCTTGGGCACCTAGCGGGTGGAAGGATATCGAAGGCGTGGGAGGGGCTGGACGCTTCTCCCTTCCGGCCCCTTCACTTCAACCCTCCTGCTTTGCATATATCCAGCAAGGAGGCCTAAGGAACCCTGGGTGCACAGGACCCAGGGTGAGGCAGTGAGAACATAGCTGGACCCTGTCTCTCTCCCCTTTGGGCCTGGGGACGTGGAAAGCACGGATGTGTAGGCAGACATCCTTTCGAGTCTGTGTGCCTTGCCTAGGTCTCTGATCGCCCGGGTTCTCTCTGTGGCCTTTGGAGCTACCTCCCAGCAGGTTCCTGAGAGGACTGAATGAGCAGGTGAGTGTGAAGCACTAGTGATGTCCCTGGGTAGCCTCACGGACAAGTGTGCAGAGACATCGTCCTGACATCTTGGAGAAGAGGGAGAGAGATGTTCAGCCAGCACTTACTGAATTCTCTCCTCATTCACCAAGCACTTGTTGATCACCCGCTGTGTGCAGACACATGAGTAAATGGTGTGCGGGAGGAGGGAACCCTTGAAGGGAGGGGATGCTGAGGAAAAGAAGCCTCTCCAAGGGAGGGAATGGCCTTGAGCCCAGACAAGAGCATGTGGCCTGCAGTGAGGGCCTATTCAGCGCACCCTCCAGGGTCTCACACCCTCATCACCAGACACCCCAGGGCCTCCCCTTCACACCAGGGCTGGCCGGACTTAGCTCTGCCCAGGAGACTTGACCACACCCCTGTCTAATGGGCCCCTTAGGATCTTGTCCCTGTGAGAAAACAGTATCATTTCAGCCACTTAGTAACCTGAATGACACAGACCTCGCTTTAGGACTGTGGTACTGTTTCTCTCTCTCTCTCTCTCTCTCTCTCTCTCTCTCTCTCTCTCTCTCTCTCTCTCTTTCACACACACACACACAGAGCTGCTCAGAATCTCCTGCCCCTCTCGTCAGTGCCTTTGGATTAGTCTTCCTTTCCAATGTCTATCCTATAAAAATTGGGGAAGATTTGTACCCCAGCTAGCCAGCTTGGGGCTAGCCCCGTGAAGAGTTCAGTGGCCCTGGCAAAGCCCCTGTTCTATGCTACTTTCAGCCTGTGGAAATTTCCGTACTTTCTCTGCCCTGGTTACAGCTCCTGCTGCCGTATTTATCACCCTGGAGACACAGTGACACAGGCCACGGGCGCACACGCTCCGCACATGCGTGCCTGCACACCTCAGTTTGCACCACCACAACTGCAAGTGCATCACACATGGTGCACGTGGAGGAGGAACACCCACACACAAAGGGCTCTCCAGGAAAATTGCTCCCCTCCTGCTGGCTCCTCCCCTTATCCTCCTCCTCCCCCCCTGTTCTGTCCGCCCACCACCACCCACAGACCAAAGAGCTGGGCCGGACTGAGCCGCCCACCCCTTGTCAGCCGGGAGGCACTCTGCCTAGTGATGGGAGTGTGTGCTCCCTTCCCCCTCTGCCACGTCCCTGCAATCCTTTTCTGTGTAAGCCCCTCTTGACTCTGAAGTGCTGGAAACTGTCATTCTTCACTGCTTTTGTCTCTGGAAGTTGGGGAACCCCAAGGACTGGTCCAGGCAGAGGGATACCAGGGACCTGCATTTCCTCAGCTCCTGTCACCTTCTGTCCCCTTGATGAGGGGAGGGCTGTGTGCCTGCTACCATGGAGACCATGTCATGGCAACACAATCTGGGTGGGCACAGCTCCCTCCTCCAGGGTTGCTGCTGCGGGGGCCATAGAAGGAGGTACGACAGGCCTGAAGGTGCTGGCGCCCAATGCTGGTCACCATGCTCTCCTGCAACCTGTAGTACTACCCCGCCTTGGCTGGCTCTGCGCTGTGGGCTCCAGGGTTCTAAGGCACTAATCCTACCCGGCCACTGCAGACACCACCAACCCAGCGAGTCTTGTTCTGGCTCTTGACTTTGTGGTCTTTTACTGTCCACACTTGCCAGTTCACCCAGGGCGGAGAGGTCGGTTTAATATGGGTTCTCAGGCTACCTGTGAAATCTCAGCCCTTAGCGTTGGCAGTGATAAGAATACAGTTGACACCTGCTGTCCTAAGGCTTTTGTGTACTCTCACATCACCCTTAGGACACCCAGGGTGGCCAGTAAGTGGCCTAACAAGGGCAGATCAGACCTGGGACATGGTCCCCAGCCCAGCAGGTACTCTTTCCTTAATAAAGGGCCAACTGTTCTCATTTGTGTCTTCTGGCAGGTTCTGCAGCTTCATCAGGATCTAGTCTTGGGGTGCTTAGAAACCTGGGAGCTATTTTGCGTGGGGGAGGGAGGTTGGACCTTCCTCAAGTGGTTAGACCTAGGGAGCCTTGGCAGCCCCACAATAAAGAGACTGGTTTCTGTTCCTGTAAGAATTGTCTCTGCCATATAGACCAGAACCCTCTGAGTCCAGAAGAAGACCACTGCCTTCCAACCCAGTCATGATTATCTCCTGACCTCTGTGTAATCACGTTGCAGCTGCTTTCCTCCTAGCTTATGTAATCATTCAAATATAACAGCTGCCTTTACCCCACTGAGTCACACCCCCTCCCTCTCAGGTGTGGGGAATTGCACAGGAAAAGGTAGAGTGTGGCTGAGGAGGAGGAGGAGGAGTCTTGGACTCCAGACAAGGAGGGTGATGAGAGCAAAACCTTAGAATAGGGGGTCACAGGGACTGCCCCTGTTTGACCCATCCTGGTAAAACACCACATAGCGAGGTACTTCCTCCCTAGATCTTAAATTCTATCCACAGCGTTCTTGGCTGAGCCTCTGCCCCTACTGGAGGAGAGGCAGATACTGATGAGGAGGAGAAAGTAATTTGGGGCACAATGACCAGGAGTCTCTGATCCGTGGTCCAGCTCTGCCTATTACATCCTTTGAATCTAGATAAGTCCCTGGTCTGTTTGCCCATCTGTGTGATGAGGGGTTGGACCTACTGGCCTCGACCTTTTAAGCTCCCTGACGTGATAACAGCTTTGGGTACAGGCCATCTTCCTGAGATGCTGAAGAATCTGTTCCATGTTAAAGCTGCTCTGGAGGCTGTGGTGGTCTTTCACGTCCTTGTCAAAGCAAAGGCTTTGTTCCTAGTGGTACAATGGGGCCCTTCTGTAGTGTCACCCAACCTGGCACTAAGTATATGCCAGGCCTGTCTCAATGGCATAGTTCTGGGCATCAGACCTACAAGAGGCAGCTTCTTGGACACAAGGGGAAATGCACTATGAGGTGACACTCGGAGCTATCGATACATCTCTTACCTGCTCTCATGGGTGCCTGTTACTAAGACCCAGGGTGGACCCCCATTCCATACCCCTGACCCCAGACAGAGGAAGTCATCCAAGGTGTCCCAGTCCCCTATAAAGACCATGGCCTGTCAGTTACTCCCTTGCCCAGTGGAGAGCATTGTACACTGCAGACAACAGCCTCCCGTAGCTCCTTACTCTGTACTTACTGCAACATGATCCTGGGCTGAGCTTGGCTTTGATGGACACTACCTTTCATCTCTCTCTTGACTTTCTTATCAGCATTCTTTCCTAGCACCCTTTGGCAGAAAGGCTGAGCTGGGCTGGGCTGGGTTGGGCTGAGCTGAGCTGGGCTGGGCTGGG